>PVJC01003241.1:0-22193 GCA_004026665.1 Murina feae
TAAATATTTTCTTTTTTGAATAATTATACTGTCTGACCTCTCTCTTACTGACTTTTTTAGTTAGACATAACCCTCATATGACTGACAAACATTTTCAAGGTACAGCAGGTCTCACGCACTCTTCAAGGTTTTATGACAACTTTCCATCTAGAGCCGTCAAAAGCAGCTTTATTAATTTCCCTTGAGTTTACCTTGAGTAGTACTGGTTCTCTCACCTGCAACAGCTAATTGGAAGGATCTATTTGCCTTGCTAATTTTCATATTTTTCTCAGGTTCCTTGTTTTACTTCATGACCAAAAAGTAATTTCTAAACAGGGATAATGTTATTTCTCCACTGCAAAGCCTCTTAAATAATAGATAATTAATTTCATTCTCCTCGTTTTCAATGAAGCATAAAAACTTCCTAAAGAAAATACTTGTTCCTTGTAAGACTAACCATACATTTTGAACAGAAAAGTTTCTTGTGTGTGTGGTTTAGCTTCCAAGAAAATGTTTAATGCAAAGAAATATTTGCTAGTTATTTAAAGAAGTGATTATGATAGATTCAAGCATAGGACTGCATGAAGGTTTAGATAGAGAGAAAGGAACCAAATTGGTAGAAGGAAAGATGCGTAGACAATGCAAATATGTTAAAACATAATATGAAAGGAATAGAAATCAATGAGACAGTTTTTAATTAAAAATAAAAATTCATAAGATCCTGTGCAAGCATTAAAGTATAGAAAGCTAATATTTGTTCATAAAACCATCTCAATGAAAGCCGAATGCAGAATATTAAACCATTAGACTACTTATGAGATATAGCAAAGGATTTCATTTAATTCCTTAATAAATGGAAATAGAAAAAATACACTCTAAAAGGGAAAAATATGCAGTAAACGCCTTATAAAAGATACACTGGGCAATGCAATGCAAGATTAACAAATAAACCTTTTAGGATGTTTTTTCATTGGAATAATAGGGGTTTTGTTTGTAGATTTTACATATGTAGAGCTATGATTTCTTCTTCTTCACTCCTCACATTCTCCCAGACATCAAGCCCAGTTGATCTTTCTGAATATGCATCCCTTCCTTCTAATTCCACAGGTACCATCCTGATGCAAACCCTGTCATCTCATACCAAAATTCTGATCTTGGCCTCTTAACTGATCTGTTTTTCCTCCATCTAACTCTTTCTACCTGCCATATCCAGAGTAAAACCTCTTCAGTAATGCAACTTCGCTTTTCTAAAACTCTGTAACGTTTCCCTGATTCCCATAAAATAAGCTATGAAAATTTAACTTGGTGCTAAAGGCCCTCGGTGAACTGATTCCTCCCAACGTGTTTCCATTTCTGTGTGCTTTCACAGAGCCCTGGACTGGACTGTCTGTCAGGACCTGCAGACAACTTGTGTGCCCAGCCTCTGGGGCTTTGCTACTAAGATAATTCCCTCAACCTGGTCTGCTCTTCCAATCTCCTTTATCCCTGTTTGAATTATACTCATATTTTACAGACTTTTCAAATCAAATGTCATCTCTTCTGCAGACTTTATTTTCATGTTTGAAAAGTATTTCTATCTTAAACCACAGCCTCTTTTGGGCATGAGTCAAAATTATAAGTTGTAATTGACCAAGTGCCTAGAATTTGTCTGGTCCTGGAACTTTTCTACTTTATATTACCTGCCACTTCTAGATGTCCAAAGAATCAAGCCCAGAATTAACACATAGCAGTTAACACACCAAATCATTGCTGAATGAATGAGTTACATACAAAAACTTACTGGTAACCTAACAATGAGCCATGCTTTGCACCTGGTAATAATTGTTGAGCTTACAGAGTAATTACCAAAAAGTATTATACATATTCTGCATGTGTTATTTACTGAGAAATTTAGCAAATTCATGCATATAAAATACTTACTATAATAGCCAGTACACCGTAAGTGCTCAAAAATAGTTATTGTGTTATTAATATTAGTTATAATTTTATTAGAATTTATAGTAAATGTTTAATGTTAAAGGTTGTATATTTCTTCATCTGTTTCACATACACTGTCACTCAATGGATTTAAAATTTTTATTTATATAAAAAAAGAAAAACGATGAAAATATTAAACACTTCAGTATTACAGATTAATAATTTAAAATATTAAGGTTAGTATTATGAATATGTAATTAATTAATTAGGACTCTGCTAAGACACAAAAATTATAAGTTCAATTTTCTATTTTAAAAAGGGGGTTCATTTTCTTTCCTTTTTTAAAAGTTGAATTTATTGGAATGACAGTAAGATTATGTAAGTTTCAAGTGTACAATTCTATGTATTTGCACTCTTATTTTTAAATTACAGTTGACATGCCCTGACCGGTTTGGCTCAGTGGATGGAGCGTCGGCCTGCGGACTCAAGGGTCCCGGGTTTGATTCCGGTCAAGGGCATGTACCTAGGTTGCGGGCACATCCCCAGTGGGGGGTGTGCAGGAGGCAGCTGATCGATGTTTCTCTCTCATCGATGTTTCTAACTCTCTATCCCTCTCCCTTCCTCTCTCTAAAAAATCAATAAAATATATTAAAAAAATAAATTACAGTTGACATAAAATATTTGTGATTAGTCACTTATACAACTTACAAAGTGATCACCCAATAAACCTAGTGCCCATCTGACACCATATGTAGTTATTACAATATTATTGATTCTATTTCCTATTTACATCCCCATAACTATCAATTTGTACTTCTAAATCCATTCACCTTTTTCACACATTCCCCCAACACCTCCATTCTGTTAACTATCAAAATGTTCTCTGAATTAATTTCTGTACTGCTTGTTTAATATATAAATTAAATCATATAGAATTTGTCTTCTCATGTCTTACATATTTCACTTAGCATAATACCCTCCAGGTCCATCCATGTTGTTACACATGGCAAGATTTCATTCTTCTTTATGTCTGAATCATATTCCCCTTGTTCTTTATCTATTTATCTATTGATGCTTCCAAACTAGGTTGCTTCCAAATCTTGGCTATTGTAAATAATGCTGCAATGAACATATAGACGTGTATGTCTTTTTGATGTAAGTGTTTTGGGTTTCATCAGATAAATACCCAGAAGTGGAATTGCTGGGTTCTTTTTTGTCTCTTGTTATAGCTCTTTGTTTTAAAGTATAAAAATTGCTACCTCAACTTTTTTGTTTTGTTTTGTTTCTATTTTCATGGAATATCTTTTTCACCCCTTTACTTTTTATCTTTTTATCTGAAGTGAGTCTCCTATAGAGACTATTTTATAAAGATCTTATTTTGTTATCTATTTAGTTACACATGTGTTTTTTTTTTATTGGAGCATGTAACCATTTGCATTTAAAGTAATTGTTAATAAATATGTATTTATTGCCACTTTGTTATTCGTATTTTTTTTCTTTTTCTATTTCTTACAAAAGACCCTTTAACATTTCTTGCAGTACTGATTTGGTGATGATGAATTCCTCCAACTTTTTCTTGTCTGTGAAATTCTTTACCCAACCTTCAATTCTAAATGATACCTTTGTTGGGTAGAGGAATGTTGGTTAATAGATCTCTGCCTTTCATCACTTTGGATAATTCATGCCAATCCCTCTGTCCTGTTTCTGTTTAGAAATAATGAACAGTGTTATGGGAGCTCCCTTGTAGGTAACTAACTGCTTTCCTCTTGCTACTTTTAAGATTCTCTTTGTCTTTAATCTTATGCATTTTAATTATGATCTATCTCAGTATGGGCCTCTTTGGGTTCATCTTGTTTGGGATGTTCTGTGCTTCCTGGACTTCTTTGTCTATTTGCTTCATTGGGTTAGAAAAGTTTTCCATCATTATTTTTTAAAATAAGTTTTCAATTTCCTCTCTCTTCTCTTGGCACTCCTATGATGTGAATGGTGGTATGCTTGAAGTTGATCCAGAAACTCCTTAAACCATCCTTATTTTGGGGGATTCTAAAAGGGGGTTCATTTTTTAAGTGAGATATCATGCCTAGAAATCTGTAGCTACCTGATGGCTTAAAGGGAAAATTCATCAGTGTTCTCTCCACCACACTTCTCATTGATTTCTCACCTCTAATTGCCCTGGCATATTTTTGTCTCTATATTTGCAGCTTTGCATTTTCTGGTACAAGGGTACAGTTGAGGAATTCCTCTTGTACCAGATAGAGATGAGAAATTTAGAAAGTCCTTTCTCTTACTCATATCTGCCCAAACTAATAATTTATTCTTACCTAAATTATAGCTTTTCATTGGTGGATAGGTTGGTTGTAGCTTAAACTCAAAGATTCCATGAGTGAGAATTTTATAAAATCCTAAAAGGGAACTTTTTTTTTCTCTGAAAACTAACTGCTATAAACTATCTAAGTAGCAGCTAGGAGAGTTCAATATGTCAGCACTCCAGAACTAGAAGAAAGTGGTTTGGTAGGAAATGATGAACCAGCTTTATTCTCAGGTTACAACTGAAAGACACTAAAAAGAACCAGGAAAATGTCAGCTTTCTGGCCTAAAGGTGGGAAATATATAATCCTCCCTCTCTGAGCAGGTCCTTCATAGGAATTATGCACCTTATGGAACATTTTGAAATGTTATATTGCTTAATGTAGTTCCTCTGTTTTCTAATACTCTGATCAGCTCATTTCAAAAAAGGAAATCTACTGTACTATGAAAAAGCTATATAAACTATATAATTATTTAACATTAAGCCAGATCCTTCAGGCCAGGGTCCCTCTTACATAGGAATTTGCATCTAAAATGTCTACCTGAAAGTTGTTAATTTCCCATCTCAACTTCATTTGCTCTCAAACATTTATATTCCATTTCTGATTAATCTGATAGTTTGAGCAATGACATTATCTTTGTCAACTTAGTTGGGATTTGGGTAGGGAAGACTTTATTCAAGGAATACTGATAACTATGAGTAATAACATACTATGTACCAAAGATCTACCAAAGAACATAGTTAAATGAAAGTGTCATATATCCATTTGGTAAATGATTTTTTAAAGCCCCACTTGTGTAGCACAATGAAGAAATTAGAAAGTGTGTCTAATCATTTAAAGATGCTAAAGTTGCCACATTTTAGCTATAATACATCAGCCTTCTGGTAGACCTCCTCCAAACACTGTAATTCAGTATAAAGAGAACAAAGGTGGGTATATCATTGGGATGATTTATCTAAATTAAAGTTGTCAGAGTGTGACCAATCAGAGCCAAAACATATCCACAGCCCTGAAATCTAATTTCCATTCCCCAGTTAAATATGTTCCTGTCGTCAATAAAAACAGGTTTCAAATAAAGGGATCAAGGTTAAAATGTAAATGACCATCTTAGAAATATATCTCTGAAGAGTTTAATCTTGTTATTTGGAAATGTTAATTGTGAAGTCATTTCCCAAAGATACAGAAAAGCAAATGTTGTTCTTCTTTTCTTTTTACCTTTAAAAAAAAAAAAAAAAACTTAGAAGACATCTGCACATCTATACGCACAGCTAGGTTATAGGCTGAGTAACATTAAACCATGATCAATTACAGTGGTAATAAGGCAGAAGAAGGTAAAGAACAACTGGCCAGGGATTTTGAATTGTTCTAAATTCTATACAGGGCAACTTCATTCTACAATATAAAGCCTAACTAGAAAACAAAGATGCTTTGGCAAATCAAGATTGAGTCAGCTTTAGGCAACTTGTCATGTGTTCTTAAAAATTCAAGAAATAACTAAGAAAATTTAATAAGTTCTTTCTAAGTGTTTTTAACTACTTATATGTAAAAGATTTCATTAGATGATGGTGAGAGGTACACAGATGTATTAAACATTTTCCCTATACTCAAGAAATTTGCCACTTAGAAGAAAAAACATTTCAAACTAATTTTAATGTAAAAGTGTAAAAGAGCATATAAAGGAGATATAAAACTTTATTTTTATGTTGATAATATGGAGTTATAATCATCAGATTAAAAAAATAGTTTAAGTTTGATTTTATTGGGGTGAAGAGGATGAGAGAAAAGACATCTTAACTAATAAAAACATAATATTGAAATTAACCGTTTCTCCGGGA
This sequence comes from Murina feae, assembly GCA_004026665.1. Classification (NCBI taxonomy): domain Eukaryota; kingdom Metazoa; phylum Chordata; class Mammalia; order Chiroptera; family Vespertilionidae; genus Murina; species Murina feae. Next base: position 6,041 of record PVJC01003241.1, read on the forward strand.
CGGGGTAAGCCACGCCCACCAGCCAATCAGAGCAACTGTATGCAAATTAGCCCAGCCAACATGGAGGCCGCCACTCACGGACCTGAGTAAACGGCAGCTTCCATTGCAGCAGGAGTGAAAGTGAAACTGCCACCCGCTCCGCTCTGCTTAAACTGGCTCAAGCAAAACACACGTTTGTAACAAAATAGCAATCATAGAATCCTTAGGAGCTGAAGGAAACAGCAGGCCTGGCCAGAATCTAAGACTAACACCCACTAAGAGTAACACTGTGTCATTATAGACGCCACCAGGTGAAGCAGAGAGGAGGCTTTGTTTAGGCCGGCTTAAAGGAACATTGTATCAATTATAGAAGATAAACAAACTCCAGAAACCTGCTTCCAGCCAGACTTGCTGGGACATTGGGTCAATGGGAGCTGTGGACAGCCTTAAAGCCTGAAAGCGCCAATCAGCCCGTCACCCGTGCTGGCCACAACCCAATGGGGTGAGGGACGTTACTGGGGGGCTTGGCCAGCCTGCACACAGCCATCAGCCCCTCACCCAGGCTGGTCAGGCCCGCGAGCAGGTGGACATCCCCAGAGGGGTCCCAGACTGTGAGAGGGCACAGGCCGGGCTGAGGGACCTCCCGAGTGCACAGAGCAGCTGCAGAGCGGAACAGTGCAGGACCCAGGACCAGTGAGTGGGAAAGAGGCTGCAGGGTTGGAGGCCTGCTTGGCGGCTGCCCAGGCCCTTTGTGGGACACCAGGGAGCGGGAAAGAGGCAGTGGGGGGCCGGAGGCCTGCTTGGCGGCTCCTCAGGCCCTTTGAGGGACACTGGGGAGCAGGAAAGAGGCGGTGGGGGCGGGGGGCCTGCTTGGCAGTTCCTCAGGCCCTTTGAGGGGCATCGGAGAGCGGGAAAGAGGTGGCGGGGGGTCTCAGCCTGCTTGGCGGCTGCCCAGGCCCTTTGCTGGGCACCAGAGAGCAGGAAAGAGGTAGCAGAGGATCAGTGGCCTGCTTAGTGGGCTTCCCAGGCCCCTTGCAGGGTACCGGTGAGTGAGAAAGATGCAGCGGGGGCATCTCGGCCTGCTTGGCAGCTGCCCAGGCCCTTTGTGGGCACCAGGGATCAAGAAAGCAAGGCTGCAGGGACCGGGGTCCTGCTTGGCAGATCCCCAGACCCCTTGGCGGCACTGGAGAGTGGGAAAGGAAGGCAGCAGGGGACAGGTGAGTGGGAAAGAGTCGGCAGCCTGCTTGGCGGCTCCCCAGGCCCTTTGGGGGGCACTGGGGAGCGGGAAAGCAAGTTCTTGGGAACTGGGGGGGGGCTGTTTGGCGGCTTCCCAGGTCCCTTCCGGGGATCAGGGAGCAGGAAAAGGCTGGCTTGACCACGAAGCAGGGTTTTTCTTGCTTTCTGGTGGCTGGAGGAAGATGGGCAGTAGGCAAGCTTGGGAGGCAGGCAGCACCCAGCCCTGGCCACAGCTCAAAAAAGAGAACAACATGCAGGGGAGGGCAAGAGTCTGAGAGATCAACATAGAGGGGGTGCCTGCTCCAAGCCTCCACAGTGTGCCTGGGGGCAGGCCCCCAGCAGGTAGACACTCACAGGAGGACTGCTCCAGCCTCATATGCAGCTGGGGGCAGGTCCCCAGTGGCGACACACACACACACACACACACACACACACAAAAGGTGCCTGGCAGACTGGGGCCATCATAGGAGATCCACTGAGGGGTTCCAGACTGTGAGAGGGGGCAGGCTGGGCTGAGGGACCCTCACCCTCCCCCCGTGCACGAATTTCGTGCACTGGGCCCCCCTAGTGTATATATATATATATTCTAATAAAAGAGTAATATGGAAATTAACCATCTCTCTGGGATGCCTAAGCCACGCCCACCAGATAATCAGAGCGACTGTATGCAAATTAACCCAGCCAAGATGGAGGCCAGGCAGCCGCGTGACAGCACACAGGTGGGGCTTGGCTGCTTTGCAGTTGCCGGGGCGAGATCCAGAGGAGGTAAGGCAGGCCCAGCTGTGGAAAACATGTAGGCGAGGCCTGGCTACTTCGCAGTCACCGGGGCAAGATTCTGCTTCCTGGTGGCAGAGGCGAGATTGGGGAGCAGGCAAGCGGGGCCAGACCAGGATCCCTCGGCCTGGCCTGCATGCTCTCACAATCTGGGACCCTACGGAGATGTTAGAGAGCCAGTTTAGCCTGCTTCCGAGTCATCAGTGGCCTGCTTCTGGGTCACTGGTGGCGAGATCGGGGAGCAAGCAAGCATGGCCAGCTGGCAGCACCCAGCCCTGGCCACAGCTCACAGGACAGAACAACATCCAGGCAGACCAGGAGCCTGAGAGATCGACACAGAGGAGTACCTGCTCCAAGCCTCCATGTGCACTGCTCTGAGCCTCAGATGTGGCTGGGGGCAGGCCCCCAGGGGGAATACACACACTCACTCACACATACACAAACAGGGCGCCTGCTCTGAGCCTCGCAGTGCAGCTGGGGGCAGGCCCCCAGAGGACGGACACACACACACACACACACACACAGACACAGTGCCTGCCTGCACTGTGAGAGGGGGCAGGCTGGGCTGAGGACCCCTCCCCAAGTGCACAAACTTTGTGCACTGGGCCCCTAGTATATATATATATATAATGCAAATAGACCGAATGTCTGCTATGATGTGCACTAACCACCAGGGGGCACGCACACCCTCCAGAGCATGAATATAGTACACCAGGCCTCTAGTAAATAAATAAATAAATAAATAAATAAATAAATAAATAAATAATAAATTGGGGATTATTGACTCCAAAATTATCCTTTGACAAGACTGTCCATTGTTCCTACTTCCTCAACCCTTTTAGATGTTCAAATTCTGATTTAATGAGTCTGATTTGGAAAGTTTTCACTAAATTATTTGAGTAAACTGTTTTTCCTCAAATAGTGCTTAGATGAATAATTTCTGGTACAAGATTAATGTGGCAAAAAGCAATAGCTTTTCTATATACCAAAAAGATGTAATTTAAATAAATCCCATTCTTAACAAAATAGCTTTAGTAAAAAATACCTGGGATTAAATCTATCAAGTATACAAATAAACTATAAGAGTAAAATTATAAAACTTTATCAAAAGACAAACACTAAAACTTAATTATCCAGAGTTACATGCTGTACTGTATAAAAAGACAAAAACAACTTAAAGTGCCCATTAGTTATCAAATAATGTATAATATTGATAAAATCCCATTTAAAATTTTAACAAATTTTACTTGAAGTGGTTAAGTTTATTTTAAAAATATATAGGGGGAAATGTATGATAGAAAAGCTAAAAATCTTTTTAAAAGGGCAATTACAGGGCAGGGCACTGGAAATGTAAAATGTTAATATATATTCAATTTGAGAAATTTTAAGTATGATTTTTTTCATGAAAATATGTAAATATACTAATGAAAAACAATGGAAGGTCAAAAAACAGACTCATGTATTCATGAAATTAATTTTATGATTCTTGCAGCATTGAAAGGTAGTGCAGCAAACAGTTTCAATAACGAGTTAAAACAAAATAATTGGAGCAAAGTTACATGGCTAACACAAATCATGCCTCAAAGTAAATCCAGAAAAGTTATAGTATCAAAACTATAATAAAATATTTTTAAATGGACAGCATTTTTATGATCTCAATTGCAAAAGTACCTCTCTACATAAGACCAAAAGCAAACAAATAACAGTAAAAACGAAAACAAAAGAATCCAGAACCCATAAAGGAAAAGATCGATAGGTTTCTCTATGTAAAAACGTTTAAATTATTTCAAAATCAAATGTACATTATGAGCAATGTAAAGAAAAACAAATCTTAAGATATAGGTTAGAAACAGATGGAGGAGGGGAATGATTGCTACACTAAGCAGTGAATTTCCTCTGTGAGCAACTGAGAATCATAAAAGGTTTTTGACAAGGAGAGTAGGATAATCAAAGATGCCTTTTAACAAAGGAATTTGTTCAGCCATATAAAGGATGAATTAGAGCCGCACTGGCAGGCCAGGTGGGGAGGAGCATGCTGTGCACACAGCTGTTCAGTGTGAAGTCAAAAAGATCAATTATGAAGCAATTACGATAGTCCTGGCAAGAGACCACAGCCCCGTTTTGGTAACTGTGGAAAACTGGGTATCATATCTGAGAATTTGAGAATTGTAGGAGAGATAAAAGAACTAACATTTATTGAACGTGCCTAATTATTAGCTATTCTAATTTGCTGAAGGGCACATAAACAAAACAAAAACACATTACTAAGTCTGGTCACTGCAGTGCCAAACCCTTGTTTTTTAATTTATCCTTCTATCTATCGCAAGTTGCCTCATAAGTAACCTATTCTACCCTTAGGGTAGATGTGGCCACCCTTGGTCCAATCAGAAATTATCAGGGTTCAAAGCACAAAGCAGAAGTGTCTGTGAAGGGTTCTTGCAGAACAGGGTGAATTCAGCAAGCTGGGTTGCTTACACTCAGCACCTTCCAAGGAAAGGTTCATATTTGTAGCTAGCCCTTTACTGGCTCCTGGAGGATGACCCTGGAATATTTTTCTGCTAGATAAAAGTCTTTTTAAATGCCTGAAACCTTGGGCCATGCAGCACCAGTTCGATCAGATAATTTATGCTGGCAAAGTGATTTCTGGTGAACAGCTGTTTTTTACTCAGGTGGCCCAGTGTCTGAGTAGCTGAAACTGGGAAACACAGGTGTTACTGAATGCCTATGCGACCCACCCTCAACCAAAGTGCCACACATCCCACTTCTCTAGTTGGCAACACTTGGCATGTGTTATCACACATTCTCATCAGGAGAATGAAGCAAGTCCCATGAAACTACATTGGGAGGAAAGATCTGGAAGATTGTGCTGGGTTTTTCTGGACTTCTTTTCTTATGCCTTTTCCTTTGAGTAATTTTACACTGTAATTTTTCTCTGCAATAAACCTTAACTGTGAGCATAACAGTTTTGCTGAGTTCTGTTTTTTCAGCCTATTGCTGAGTCTGAGGGCAGTCCTGGGAACCCCTGAAACAGGGAAGTTGCCATATGAGGGACTAATCCTACATAATAAAAGCCTAATATGCTAAGTATCTGGTCGTCTGGTCATCTCTTCAACCAATCAAAGCGTAATATACTAATGATATGCTAAGGCTGCTCAACTCCTCGCTATGATGCACACTGACCACCAGGGGGCATATAGTTGACAGGTCAACCAGTCACTATGATGTGCACTGACCAACAGGGGGCAGATGCTCCGACTGGTAGGTCAGCTTGCTGCTGGGGTCCGGCCAGTCAGGACTGAAAGAGATGGGTCAGACATCCTGGAGTCCTCCCACATCCCTCCCTGACTCTGATAGTACACTGGTGGGGTCCCTCGGCCTGGCCTGCACCCTCTTGCAATAAGGGACCCCTTGGGGGATGTCAGAGAGCCATTTCCACCTGATACCCCAGGCCAGGCCGAGGGACTGGTGCGTGAATTCATGCACTGGGCCTCTAGTATCTGATAAATATTAATTGTTCTTTTGAGAATGGCTGGTCAAGAAAATGAGGAAGAATCAGAGAGAGAAAGAGAGAGAGAGAGAGAGAGAGAGAGGGAGGAGGGGAGGGGATGGAAGGGGAAGGGAAGGGGAAGAAGAAGAAACAGAAGAGTACATTATCTTGGAAATAAGGGGAGATGGATGGATGGATAGATGAGTGGATGGTAAATAATAATAATAGTAATAATAGTAATGGTAGAAAAAAGAAAAGGACAGAAGGGTATGTTCAAAGTTCATAAAGAATGAAATTTGATGCTCACATGGGAGTATTTGAAAATCAGTGATAACCATGAAGAAATAGTTTCAGTAGAATGAAGAAAGCAAATTGTAAGAGGGTTTATGTGTCAGTAGGATATGAAAAAAAAGGCCTTAAATGTAGATTATTCACCCAATTTAAGGAAAGAAAGGAAAAAGGACACTTTGACTTAGTTATAGGGATACATTTCATTTGTTTTTAATAGGATGTTAATAGGGCAATCACAAGACCCAGATTCAATTTCTGCTCTGCCATTTCCTGTCTATGTAATTAACACTTGTCTAAAAGACTAACCACTTAAAATGCATTATTTTACCTCCATTTTATGTGTAAACAGAGACATGAGAAAAATTCTGAGATGTACTAACTTAAACTACAGCAGGCCGGAGGCTGGGGAGAAAAGACAAGGTAGCTGAAGGCCAAAACGAAGGAAAGACAGCCCACATCCCTGAATGTATATTGAAACTTTTAATCAATTTCCAGGCAGCTGTATCAGCTGTTAACTAGAAAGAATCCCTAATACCAAATGTGACCACATCCTGTTTATAGGTAAACTAGGGGCCTGGTCCACAAAAATTTGTGCACTGGGAGGTGGGGGGTGTCCCTCAGCCCGGCCTGTGCCCTCTCACAGTTTGGGACCCCTTTGGGGATGTCCACCTGCTGGTGTGCCTGGCCAGCCTGGGTGAGGGGCCAATGTCTGTTTGCAAGTTGGCCAAGCTCCCCAGTGGAGACCTTCACCCCAGGGGGTGTGGCAAGCCTAGGTGAGGGGCTGAGGGCAGTTTTCAGGCCTGCCACAGCTCCCACTGACCCTCCAGGCCACCTGCCTGGGAAGCCGGTGGTGGGGTGGCGCTGGCCACCCCATGGCGTCTCGAGTGGGGGCCTTGGGGTCCGGCCGCCTAGTCCCTGCACCCCTTCTCCCCCTAGGCTCCCGCCCGGGAAGGCATCCTCAGGCCCAAGGCGCCGGATGCCTTCCCAGGATGGAGGCTCCCAAGATGGCGGAGGCCGCAGCCCCGGAGAAGCTGCACACCGGAGGTGCCATCTTGGCTGGGCTAATTTGCATACAGCAGCTCTGATTGGCTGGTGGGCATGGCTTACCCCGTCCCGGAGAAACGGTTAATTTCAATATTATGCTTTTATTAGTTAAGATTTTTTGTACAATTTCCCAATAGCAACCCAGAAGCATCAAATACTTCTTCCTTACGGACAATCTAGCTATCCCAGAACTTTCTCTGCTTCACTGTCTCCTGCCCCCTATCTACAGCCAGAGTTAATTGTTATAAAACAACTTACATCTTTCCTCCCCAAACACGCTGCATAAAAAAATCCCTGTCAAACCCAGGATGATGGACATGTCTTCTCCACCCAGCTCTGCTGCTGGTGGTTTAGACTGCATGTTCCAGGAACTGGCCCCTTTCCTGGATAAGAATATGGCTCAATAAACTCTTTCCTTCAGAACAATGTTAAATCTCAAAAGTTGTTGGTTTAGCAACAGGAAATACAATAAGGTAAAATAATGAAAAAGAACCTAAGATACTCTTATTCTCTCTGGTTTTGGTTAACGGACATTTAACAAGTGCATGTTGTAAAGCATAAAAATGTATCATTGAGGGGTACATCTCTCTCTACCACGGTTGTGAATTCCTAGAGTGACTGATGAAATGCCAAGTTGTTGAATTTTTTCATCTCATAATCCTATCTACTAATAGAGTAATATGCACATTGACCATCACAAGATGGCTTCCCCCACGTGGTCAAAGATGGTCAACAAGGAAAGGCAGTTGGGAGGGACCCAGGCCTGCAGGGGAGGTCAGTAGGGGAAGACCCAGGCCTGCAGGGGAGGGAAGTTGTGGGGAAACAAGGCCTGCAGGAGAGGAAAGTTGTGGGGAAACAAGGCCTGCAGGGGAGGACAGTTGGGAGGGACCCAGGCCTGCAGGGGAGGACAGTTGGGAGGGACCCAGGCCTGCAGGGGAGGACAGTTGGGAGGGACACAGGCCTTCAGGGGATGACAGTTGGAGGGACCCAGGCCTGTAGGGGTGGGCAGTTGGGAGGACCCAGGTCTGCAGAGGTGGGCTGTTGGGAGGGACCCTGGCCTGAAGGGGTGGGTAATTGGGAGGGACCTAGGTCTGCAGGGGAGGACAGTTGGAAGGGACCCAAGCTTGAAGGATTGGGCAGTAGGGAGGGACTCAGGCCTGCAGGGGTGGGCAATTGGGAGGGACCAAGGCCTGCAGTGGCAAGCAGTTGCGAGGGACAGAGGCCTGCAGGAGAGGGCAGTTCAGAGGGACCCAGGCCTGCAGTGGAGGGCAGTTGGGAGGGACCTAACCTTGCAGGATTGGGCAGATGTTAGGGACTCAAGCCTACAGGGGAAGGGAGTTCTGGAGGACCCAGACCTGCAGTGGCGGGCAGTTGGGAGGGACCCAGGCCTGCAAGGGAAGGCATTGGGGAGGGACCCAGGCCTGCAGGGAGGGTAGTCTGGGGGACCCAGGCCTGCAATGGTGGGCAGTTGGGAGGGACCCAGGCCTGCAGGGGAGGGAGGATCGGGGGGACCCAGGCCTATAGGGGAGGGCATTTGGGAGGGACCTAGGCCTGCAGGGGAGGGCAGTTGGGAGGGACTCAGGCCTGCAGAGGAAGGGATTTGTGGGGGACCCAGGCCTGCAGGGGAGGGCAGTTGGATGGACCCAGGCCTGCAAGGGAGGGTGGATCGGGGGGACCCAGTCCTGCAGGGGAGGGCAGTTGGGAGGGACCCAGGCCTGCAGGGGAGGGCAGTTGGGGAGGACCCAGACCTGTGGTGGTGGGCAGTTGGGAGGGACGCAGGCCCAGGGGAGGACAGTTGGAGGGGATCAGGCTGGCAGCCAAGGGCAGTTGGTGGGGAATCAGGCCTGCAGGGTAAGACAGTTGGGGGGACAAGGCTGGCAGAGGAGGGCAGTTTTGGGGGATCCAGGTCTGCAGGGGAGGGTAGTTAGGGGGACCCAGCCTGCAGTCGAGGACAGTTAGGGGAGACGAGGCTGGCAGAGAAAGGCAGTTGAGGGAGACCCAGGTCTGCAGGGGAGGACAGTTTAAAGGGACCCAGGCCTGCAGGAGTGGGCAGTTGGGAGGGACCCAGGCCTGCACGGGAGGGCATTTAGGAAGGACCCAGGCCTGCAGGGGAGAGCAGTTGGGAGGGCCCCAGGCCAGCCAAGAAGGGTAGTTGGGAGGGACCTAAGCTTGCAGGATAGGGCAGATGTTAGGGACTCAAGCCTGCAGGGAAGGGAGTTCTGGAGGACCCAGACCTGCAGTGACAGGCAGTTGGGAGGGACCCAGGCCTGCAGGGGAGGGCAGTTTGGGGGACCCAGGCCTGCAGGGGAGGGCAGTTCAGAGGGACCCAGGCCTGTAGAGGAGGGCAGTTGGAAGGGACCCAGGCTTGCAGGAGAGAGGAGTTGGGAGGGACCCAGGCCTGCAGGGGAGGGCACTTGTGGGGGACCAGGCTGGAAGAGGAATGCAGTTGGGGTGAATCAGGCTGGTAGAGGAGGGAAGTTGGGAGGGATCCAAGCCTGCAAGGGAAGGCATTGGGAAGAAACCCCAGGCCTGCAATGGTGGGCAGTTGGAAGGGACCCAGGCCTGCAGGGGAGGGGAGGTTAGGGAGACCAAGGTCTGCAGGGGAGGGGAGGTTGGAGGGACCCAGGCCTGCAGGGAGGACAGCTGGGCGGACTCAGGCTTGTTGGGTTGGACAGTTGGGATGGACCCAGGCCTGCAGGGGAGGGCAGTAGAATGGACACAGGCCTGCAGGTGAGGGCAGTTGGGGAGGGCAGTTTTGCAGGGGAGGACAATTTGGGGGGACCAGGTCGGCAGAGGAGGGCAGCTGGGGTGGTGTAGGCTGGCAGAGGAGGGAAGTTTTGGGGCATGCAGGCCTGCAGTCGAGGACATTTGGGGGGACTCAGGCCTGCAGGGGAGGGCAGTGGGTAGGGACCAAAGCTTGCAAGGGGGGGCTGTTGGGAGAGACAAAGGCCTGCAGGGGAGGGGATTTGGGAAAGGGGACGCAGGACTGCAGTGGTGGGCAGTTGGGAGGGACCCAGGCCTGCAGGAGAGGGCAGATGGGAGGGACCAGGCTGGCAGCCAAGGGCAGTTGGGGAGGACCCAGGCCTGCAGGGGAAGACAGTTCGAGGGACAAGGGTGACAGGAAGGCAGATGGGGGGAGAGGGCGGGACCAGGATGGCAGCGAAGGGCAGTTGGGGGGGACTCAGGCCTGCAGAGGAAGACAGTTGGGCAGACAAGGCTGCCAAAGGAAGGCAGTTGGGGGGATCAGGCTGCTAGAGGAGGGCAGTTCGGGGGGACCAGGCTGGCAGAGGAGGGCAGTTTAGGGGACTAAGGCCTGCAGTTGAGGACAGTTGGGGGAGAAAAGGCTGGCAGAGGAAGGCAGTTGAGGGGTACCCACGTCTGCAGGAGAGGACAGTTGGCGGGGACCCAGGCATGCAGGGGAGGCAGTTGCGGGGGACCCAGGTCTGCAGGTGAGGACAGTTAAGGGGTCTATACTGGCAGACGGAGGGAAGTTTGGGGCCATCTGGCCAACACAGGAGCTGTTAGGCGTTGATCAGGCTGTTAGGGGAGTGCTTAGGGGCAGTGGGCAGGTGAGAGGTCGGGAGCCAGCAGTCCTGGATTATGAAAGGGATGTCTGACGGCCCTTTTAGGTCTGATTTCACCAGTGGGATCGGGCCTAAATGGGCAGTCGGACATCCCTCAAGGTGTCCCAGATTGGAAACGGTGCAGGTTGGGCTGAGGGACACCACCCACACCCTCCACTCCCACTCTGCATGAATTTCATGCACTTGGCCTCTAGTATATTAATTAACAGAATGATTGCAATTTTGGTTGGAAATGAACCTCAAATATCACCCTCCTGTGTAGGGGAAGCTATTATTAAATCATCTAATAAGTCACTGATACCAGATAACAAGAGTAATTCTAGATCATTATTTTCTAAGGAACCAGAAAGACTAATTTGATTTGTCTTCTTGATCCATGTATTTTTCACAAAAGCTGAACCATGACATTAAAATAATTGTGTTGTAGCCCTGGCCAGTGTCACTAAGTGGTTAGAGCATTAGCCCACACATCTACAGATCACGGGTTTGATTCCTAGTCAAGGGCATGTATCTGAGTTGTGGGTTCCCTCTGTGTTCCTGGTGGGGCACGAGCAGGAGGCAACGAGTTGATATGTAGCTCTCATATCGACGTATCTCTCTCTCCCCCCTTCCCTCCCTCCTTTTCACTCTGTCTTTGAAAATGGAAAAAATATCCTCATGTGAGGATTAACAACAAAAAATTAATAACTGTGTTTTATATGAAATTTTCAAACAGATACCAATTTCATATACCATTTGTTCTGAAAAGAAAGCAGTTTAACTTGCTTACAGTTGAGTTTTCTATTTTTTTTAAATATATTTCTTTTATTGATTTCAAAGAGGAAGGGAGAGGGAGAGACAGAAACATCAATGATGAGAGAGAATTATTGATTGGCTGTCTCCTGCACACCCCCCACTGGTGATCAAGCCTACAACCTGGGCATATGCTCTTGACTGGAATCGAACCTGGGACCCTTCGGTTCGCAGGCTGATGCTCTATCCACTGAGTCAAACTGGCTAGGATGGTTTGTATGACAAAGATTGTTCTCATAACTCAGTGATAGATGCTATCCCTAAATGCCTTGTCCCATAAACATGAACTCTGTTACCTCCTGACCTATGGAGATTAACACTGCAGTCAATAGAACAGAGATGATTGTAATCAGTATCCACCATGTGAACTCAAGGAGAAAACAGTCTTAACACTCAAAAGATGGTTACTCAGAAGCAGCCTTTTAAATAAATTGGCCAATTTCAAACAGGTCTTATTTAAAGAGAGCCTCTCTTTAGTTTGCAATGTGACAATGAGAATGCTGTACTGAAATATCTTAAACCCGCCATGCTGTTTCTCATAAGGAAGATAACGAGAGGGAATTTGCCAAAGAGGTGCACAGAAGAAAAACCAGTGAACAGGGCTATAGGCAGACAGACCCACAGGGAAGCACTATGTTAGAAAGCTGTGCTTTCCCTTCCACACATTTTGATACAGTTTTAAAGTTGAGGAGCCCTGAAAGGGACCAGTGTTAAAGAGACATGTTCATAATGACAGAAAGTAGAGCTGCCAACATTTTTGGTTTCAAGACACAATTTTAGCTCAAGCATAAATGCAAGGGCAAAACTTTTTTTTAAAATTGTCTTTAATGGGTTGCAACAAATGTTTTCTACCTGAGAAAATAGTGATTGAGCACATTTTAAAATTTCTTCCTAGGTCCTGAAAGGGATAGTGTGCAACACATTTGAATAAGACAGCTGTCTCTTTAAAATTATACAGGGTGGGACAAAAGTAGGTTTGCATGGAAAATAGTAAAATAAATAATAAATAATAATACAAGAATAAACTGTGTTTTGTGTACTTACAACTGTAAACCCACTTTTGGCCCATCTGTGTGGACAGTTGCTTATTTAACACTAGGGGCCTGGTGCACAAAAATTTGTGCACTTGGGAATTCCCTCAGCCCGGCCTATGCCCTCTTGCAGTCTGAGACCCCTCTGGGGATGTCCACCTGCTGGTGTGCCTGGTCAGCCTGGGTGAGGGGCTGATGGCTGTTTGCAGGTTGGCCAAGCCCCCCAGTGTGGACCCTCACCCCCTTGGGGTGTGACCAGCCTGGGTGATGGACTGAGGGATATTTTCAGGCTGCCCACAGCCCCTTCAGGTTTTGGGTCCCTACTGGGGTGCCTGGGAAGCCTGGGTGAGGGGCTGAGGGCCATTTTCAGGCTGCCCACAGTCCCTTCAGGGTTTGAGTCCCTACTGGAGTACCTGGCCAACCTGGGTGTGGGGCTGATGGCTGTTTGCAGGTTGGCCAAGCCCTCCAGTGTAGACCCTCACTCTATTGGGGTATGGCCAGCCTGGGTGACAGGCTGAGGGCCGTTTTCAGGCTGCCCAAAGCCCCTTTAGGTTTTGGGTCCCTACTGGTGTGGCTGGGCAGCCTGGGTGAGGGGCTGATGGCTGTTTACAGGCTGGCCAAGCCCCCCAGTGGGATCCCTCACCCCATTGGGGTGTGGCCACCCTGAGTGCAGGCCTGAGGGCCGTTTTCAGGCTTTCAGGCTGCCCACGGTCCCTTCAGGTTTTGGGTCCCTACTGGGGTACCTGGCCAGCCTGGGTGAGGGGCTTAGGGCTGTTTTCAGGCTGCCCACAGCTCCCATTGACACAACATCCCAGCAAGGCTGGCTGGAATCAGGTTTCTGGGGTTTATTTATCTTCTATAATTGAAATTTTGTTGCCTTGAGTGGAGGCCTAGGCAGGCAGTGAAGCCTCCTGTTTGCTTCAGCTCCATGGCTTCTATAATTGAAACATTGTTTCCTTGAGCAGAGGCCCAGCCAGCCTAGGCAGGGAGTTGCAACAGAAGAATCCTGTTTGCTCTAGCTCTATGGCTGCCAGCCTCCATGTTGGCTGGGTTAATTTGCATAAAGTCACTCTGATTGGCTGGTGGGCATGGCTTGGCTGGTGGGTGTGGCTTAGGTGTCTCAGAGTGATGGTTAATTTGCATATTACTCTTTTATTAGATTAGATAAGCCCCATTTTAAAGATAAGGAGCTGCAGCTCAGCACATTAAATAACTTGCCTAAAGTTAACCCCCACTTCAGGGTTTTCATTTGAACTTTATGGACTTGACCCCAGAATCCACACTTGACCCTACTCTTATATTACCCACAAATGTGCCTCATAGAATGAGTATCCCTGTGTTCCCAACAGTAATGATTGAGCTTCTGGGTGGGGAAAATCAAAAACTCTTGCTTAGCAATCTAAGTCCTACTTAGTAGAGCACCCCTCCCTCTAGAAACCAGGAGTTTAACTTCAAGAACCTCTAGTCATTTCTGCCTTGTTTCTCTTGCATAAGGCTAATCACTTTGTTCCTTTCTCCAAAAGGTCATTTGTCTAAATCCATAGTACTGAAACCTCTGTTATTTTTTGTATTTGATAAGACCATTAACTAAGTTGATCCTCTAAGTTAGCAATACCTAATTTAACCAAGCCTTTACTTAGAGCTTATAAACAATTCTCTTTGAAAATCAATTTAACAGCCCTGGCCCATTTAACTCAGTGGTTACATGTGTCTCCCTTACATTGATTTTTTTTTTCTCTCTCTCTCCCCCTTCTCCCTTCCTCTTGCTCCCTCTAAAAATCAATAGAAAAATATCCTTGGTTGAAGACAGAAAAAGAAATCAATTGAACAGATGGTCCCTGCTCTCTCTCCCACCCCATAGTCCTACACCAGATGTTTCAGTATTCCTTACATCCATCACCATGCTAGTGACTGTACCCTAACCATAACCTGGAGACTTTGGAATCCATTATAAGAAATGCCAGCCAAGAAAGTGTTAGGAAATAAAATTATCACTTTCTCAGCCTATGGCTTTCTATGAGGTCAAATTTCAGAGCAAAAAATTGTCTGAGCAACATGGAAGAGCTCTCATTGAGGCCCTAAATAACATAGAAATATTTCTGGAAGACAAGAGGCAATGTTTGCCTCTTGGAATTAGCCAAACTAGAAAAAAGTAGACTTAGTTATTAGCTCCTAATTTTTAGATGCATACACAATCCATTGGTTCCAGGGGTTGCTTCAGCCTCACTCTAGCCATAGGGTTGGTTCTGAATGATGTGTGTAGTCTGCTTTTTGTTTATAGATCTGTAGTTTTTCAGTGCTATTAGTTTTTAACATTTAGAGATGGATTTATATAGCTATTTAAAAAAAAATAAACAATAACTCATTTTTTAAAAGATCAGAGGACATGGAGCAGACAGGTTGTTTTCCCTGATGTGGGTCAGCAAAAATATTGCTTGAGAAGTTATCAAGACTTTTATAAAAAAAAAATTGTTTTTCAGCAAAAAGGACTCAAATAAAAAAGATCATGAATTCTCAAAATCATATAAATGTACCATTATATTGCTGCGGTCTCATTGCCCCAAAAGAACCTAAGACAATGGAAAGAAACAAAAAAGCTATATAAAGGTGCCTCCCACAAGAAGAGGTCGATAAAGGCACCTACTTTTAACTCAGGAATCTAAGACCCAGAGTTTGTTTTATTTTTGATGGTTTCAATCACAAAGATCAATTTATAACATTGGAGAGTCATAGGAATAAGTACTATTGTTGCCAGAGTGCACTGATACTATTGATATTAATCTAGTCACTAAGAATATACATTAATCCACTTCAATATGCTAGCCTGAGCAACCAGTGTCAGATGAGAATATTTTTGCAAAGACAATTTGGGCATGAAATAATGGCCAATAATAATAAAAAAAGAAATAATGGCCAATAAACTGTGACTACATAGAACCAAAATAACAGTCCTAAATTTAATACAATAATCAGAATAAGTAGCATTTGAAATTTCAGCAAATCACCTCACTTGGTGTAAAATTTCCTCTAGAGTAAATGTTAAACCAGGGAAATCAATGTTGGTGTCTATTTTAGGTGTTTTGGGACTCAATTTTTACATGGAGTTTGAGAAGTGTCCCCTACACCAACAAAAAAATTTCTATTTAATTCTGACACTACTAGTGCCTACCTAAAGATGGCATAAGATTCCCCAGGTTAAGAGTTTAGTCCCACTTCAGATGCCAGTCTTAAGCCCAGGCCATTACCTATGCTTCTGACAGATCTGTTATAGGTTGGAGATTCCAAAAGGTCCTTCCCACTCAGGATGACTGTTGCAAATCCAGTTTGTGATCTGTACTTCTGACCAACTGGCTATAAATCACAGGTTTCCACAAATTTCTCCTCAGGTTTGATTAATTTGCTAGAGCAGCTCACAGAACTCATAGAAACCTTTACTTACCAGTTTATTATCCTATATAATAAAAAGGTAATAAGCAAATTGACCCTAACAGCAGAACCACTGGGAATGACTGGTCACTATGACATATACTCACCACCAGGGGGCAGACGCTCAATGCAGAAGCTGCCCCTTGGTGGTCAGTGCACTCCCATAGGGGGAGCTCTGCTCAGCCACAAGCTAGGCTGCCAGCTGCCATACAGCGGTGGCTGTGGGAGCCTCTCCTGCCTCCTCAGCAGCGCTAAGGATGTCTGACTGCAGCTTAGGTCTGCTCCCCACTGGCAAGAGGACATCCCCTGAGGGCTCCCGGGCTGCCAGAGGGATGTCTGACTACCAGCTTAGGCCCGATACCCTGGGGAGTGGGCCTAAGCCAGCAGATGGACATCCCCCGAGGGGTTCCAGATTGCAAAAGGGCACAGGACAGGCTGAGTGACCCCCTCGAGTGCACAAATTTTTGTGCACCGGGCCTCTGGTAAAGAATACTAGAGGCTCGGTGCAC
>PVJC01003241.1:22293-72315 GCA_004026665.1 Murina feae
CTGGCCTAGTTGCCCCCAACTGCCCCTCCCCCTGTTGGCCAGGTCACCCCTAATTGCCCTCCTACCAACCTGGTTGCCCCCAACTGCCCTCCTACTGACCTGGTTGCCCCCAACTGCCCCTCTGCTGGCCTGGTTGCTCCTAATAGCCCCCCCCACTGGCCTGGTTGCCCCTCATGCCCCCCCTGGCCTGGTTGCCCCACACAACCTACTGTTCACTCATTTGGTTATCCCTCACTAACTCCACTGTTGGCCTGGTTGTAGGCAGCCATTTTGTAAGGGTGTGAGGGATAATTTTCATATTACCTCTTTATTATATAGGATAACTCAGAAAAAGACAAGGGAAGAGCTGCATAGGGCAAAGTATGAGAAAACAGTGCAGACCTCCATGGCCTCTCCAGGCTCACCACTCTCCTCAATCTCTGCATGTAAAGCCACCTGCAAGCTTTCTGAACTCCCTACCCTCCCAGGTTTTTATGGGGGCTTCACTAGGTAGGTATGATTGATGAAATCACTGGCCACTGTGTGCCCATTCAACCTCCAGCTCCTCTCCTCTCCCAAGATGTCAAGGAGGTAGGACTGAAAAGTTCCAATCCTCTAATCACCTGGTTGGCTTCATCCTTTGGTACTTTCCAAAAATAATCCATTAACATAACAAAAGACAACTTTGACAGTCTCAATGGGAAATACAGGGTGTCCCCAAAATATGTAAAAACACTTCAACAGCTGATAACTCAATTTTGAAAATGAACTGTATTTTCATAAACACTGCCTCTATACTTATTCAAAGTATGTGCATACATTTTGGGGGTCACCCTACATATGAGAAATATATTTTAGTCATCTGAATAACCAACTATTTCTTATAAATCACAATATTAGAGTGTCATTGTACACTATATCAAGAAAAGGTAATTTAAACTTTTTTTTCTTATCCTCACTGGAGAATAGGAGGATATGTTTATTGATTTTAGAGATAGTGAGGAAGGGGGAGGGAAGGAGGAAGGAAGAGGGAAAAGTGAGAAGAGAGAGACATAGATAGAAAGAAAGAGAGAGCGGAAACATCAACCCAATGCCCTGACTAGAGATCCAACCCCAACCTAGGCATGTGGCCTGACTGGGAATCCAACCCAAAACTACTCTGTGTGTGGGAATGATCCTCCAGCCAACTGAGCCAGCTGACCAGAGCTGAACTACACATATTTGCCAAAGTTATCACTGATAAAGGTTTAATCTCCAACATTTATAGGGAACTCATACATGGTAACAAAAAAAAGACAAACAATCCAATCAAAAAATGGGCAAATGACCTAAATAGACACTTTTCAAAACAGGACATTCAGAAAGCCAAGAGACATATGAAAACATGTTCAAAGTCACTACTCATCCAAGAGATGCAAATCAAAACAACAACGAGGTACCATCTCACACCTGTAAGAATGGCTGTCATCAACAAATCAACAAATGACAAGTGCTGGAGAGGATGCGGAGAAAAAGGAACTCTCCTGCACTGCTGGTGGGAATGCAGACTGGTGTAGCCGCTATGGAGGACAGTATGGAGTTTCCTCAAAAAATTAAAAATGCATCTCCCTTTTGACCATGTGATCCCACTTCTGGGAATATATCCTAAGAAACCAGAAATACCAATCAGAAAGGACATATGCATCCCTATGTTCATGGCAGCACAATTTACCATAGCTAAAATTTGGAAACAGCCTAAGTGCCCATCAACAGATGAATGGATTAGAAAACTGTGGTACATCTACACAATGGAATACTATGCTGCTGTAAAAAGGAAGGAGTTCTTAGCATTTGCAGCAGCATGGATGGAACTGGAGAGCATTATGCTAAGTGAAATAAGCCAGTCAATGAAAGAAAAATACCACATGTCCTCACTCATCTATGGATAATAATAACCATTATAAAGTGGTGAACAAAAATAGATACAGAGGCAGAGCAGCATCAAACAGACTGTCAAATTACAGCAACAAGGACAGGGAGGGTTGGTTGGGGGGTAACAGATGAGCCAAGGGACTTTTGTGCATGTATTTAAGCAAAACCAATGGACACAAACCACTGAGGGATAGAGGAGGCTGGGGGAAGGCAGGGGGGAAAAGATATATATGTACTAATCTTTGTAAAACTTTATGTAATAAAAAAATAAAATTAAAAAAAAGGCATTAGGTTGCTGACAATGTGTATGTCAATTTGCTTTCAATATCCACTTACCACACCTATCACACAACTGAACGAATTCTTAGCTTTAGACTCCTGTAGATTAATTACTCTGACTTCTCAGCACTATCTCTAAAGGATATATGGATTTAAAATCCAGAATTTGAATGTAATTTTTGTTTTATTGGTGGAAATGCAGACATCACATGATTTCATCAATAAGCCAATTAATATTTAGTGGGACCAATATTATTAGAGATTTTTCTCTTCAGAGGATAAATAGCAGTGCATGCCACAGAATTAAAGCAAGCTACAAATACCACAGCCATGGGTCAGACTCACCATCTTATATCCAGTTAGCCCATTCAGCCATTTCAGAACCTACAGAGTACTCTGGGCAATGGCCCATGAATGAGTTTAGGAAGCACAGAGATCCATAAAAAAAAGTCTGAAGGGGCTCCATGAAAAGTCTGTGGCCATCTCCCCACAAAATAAAGTAAACATTAATCTTTTCACAGAAAGACTACACACCGATTTCTCTTTTGAAAAATGAAAGTTATTACTGATTTACATATGGCTACAAATTCTGAGCTGATTTCTAAATAAATGTTATTTCATTATTTTTTCCCAGCATTTTTAAAAGAAGAAATGTTTGATTTGCATTTGTGCATACATGCAAATACTGTGTATAATACATAAACAACGACTCTTTATTTAGTACTTGTCAGTTTTCTGGTTTTGTTTCTTAATAACAGTGGTTTATACTCATAATTTGAAATAGTAACACCTTCAAAAACCATAATAAAGGCATAATTTCTAGTCCAGTGCACAGATATCCCAAGAAAGTGCACTAAACATACATGATTTCTGTATAAATTGCATGAAATGTGTACCCACAGCACCGCAGAGATGGCAAAGAGCCAAGTTGCTGATTCTTTGCTTCACTGCCTCTAGTGCAGGTCATTTACCCAAGTAATTAGGTAGACGACAGAAAACTTCATTTTGTGTGGCCCATTCAAACCTTTTCCTCACACACACAAAAAAAGTTTTTGTGGTTTTACTGAGCTAATACCATCTCTCGTCAGAGATATCACTCTTTGGGTTTATGTATGTGAAATCAGACCACTGAGAGAGAGAAAAAAATCTTGCATGATCCAACATTAACCTTACCCTAGAGCAAAACAAAGCCTCTACTTGCTAAAACCAAACTGCTTTTATGAAATGCAGCAATTGATTTCTTTTTCAACAATTGATTTTTATTACAGTCCATAGTCAAGGACTCTAAGTGAATTTAAAGATTAGCTGCAGTATGTATTCTTAGAAGGAAACTAATTCACTTATAAAGATAGTTTGGGAACTATTTCTGTAAATGCATCTTGCAGTTGAAAAGAAATTACTGTGCACTCTCAGTGCTGATCACAGCAAAAGTACATGTTAACGGCAAAAGTGATTTCCATAGCAACATAAATATACTAATTATAACAGAAAAATATGGGTACTGAATTGTGATATTAAAAAAAAGAGAAAGAATGAAAAACCATTTTTTGGTCTTTTGGTGTTTGTGCCCTTGACTCTTTCATTGTCTAACAACAGCCTCTGGTTCATGTCACACCTAATTTCCCTCTTTTCCCCATGCAAACTTTCTTATGTGTGAGCAAGAGGAATAGCTGTAACACTTAAAAAAAATACAAACATTTCCTACTCTTAATACACCCATTTTATATCTTGCTGACAACAGGTTAAACCTGGGCAGGACCTGTAATGAATGGCTTCTTATTTA
Organism: Murina feae; assembly: GCA_004026665.1. Taxonomy (NCBI): domain Eukaryota; kingdom Metazoa; phylum Chordata; class Mammalia; order Chiroptera; family Vespertilionidae; genus Murina; species Murina feae. Next base: position 26,246 of record PVJC01003241.1, read on the forward strand.
AAAGGCAAATATCTGATATTTTGAAACTTCAGAAAACAGTTTCTGGTAGATTAATGGATCTTTAACCCTGAACTCAGAAAGAAAACTTCTCACCTAAAAAAGACCTACTGCCCCAAACCCCTGCGGTCCTTTCTGAGACATTGAGCTATTGTTTGGGTCTGTGCCTGAGCCTGTGCAACTTTTGTGTCCTTTCTTACCTGCCACTCATTATTTTCTAGGAAAACCAGATTGAGAATAACATTGTTTTTTTTAAATAATCCTGCTATTAATTGAATAATGTAAAAGTGTCAGTGTTCCTGTCCTCTAATACCATCCAACATAGTGCCATGTCCCAAGATACTGTAGTTCATTAGCTGAATAAAAGCAACTGCTCATATAAATTTTTTTTAGATAAGTTCACCTTTCTCAAGGAGCAAATGAAAAGGGCAAAGCATGACAATTTCTCATTTTATAATGGGAAATTTATTCAAGACTTTTTTCCTCCATGTATCATCACTGAAGACACATTACAATTAAATGCCTTCATTTGCACATAAGTAGCCTATAACCCACCCCCTTTTCCCCCCAGCAATTCCCTGGGTATTTACAACATGTTTCTTTTTAGTTATTCTATGTTTCATTTTTACTCTCTTCATTTAATAAGCCTTCTGACTTAGAACCTACATTAAGAGCATCAGTAATGACAAAAGGCTGGTGCAAAATGATTTTTATTAAGTCCTTACAGGTAAGCAAAATCAAAATAAGATAAGAAGCTAAGTTATATATTTAAAAAGTATGTGTTTCTATGCCCTGATTATCAATATTCTGATTAACTGAATAATTATTTTTTATGACAACATTGATAGAAAACAGGAAACTAAAATTATGGGAAAGAAGTCTACTTCTAAATCATTTGTTATGTCTTTGGTAGAAAATAAAATAATCAGTTTCCTTAAAACTGAAAAATCCTATCACCTAAATGGTTTGGAAGCCCAAGTACACCTGCCCCATTGCACTATATGCCTTCATTTCATTTACACACATGTGGTTAGACTTGCTCCTAGAATTAAAAGAAAATTGTAATGAAATTTTTATTATGTTAATAACCAGTATCTTTGTAGTTGCCTCTTAGAGGCCTAGAGAAGAAATGTACTTCTTTTTTATTTATTTTACTTTATAACATAAATATTTCAATTTTACTATTAGTTTCTCAAGTTAAATTATGTGTACTAATTTTTATGCAATATAAAAATGTATGCTGAGAACTTAGAAATGTGGATTTTAGTCTAGGTCTCTTTGACCTTGAAAAAACTAATAACTTCTCTGGATTTCTATAGTCTGAAAAGTTCTCTATAAATATGAGTGTTGTTATTACTAATATTTATCTATTAAGTGAACTAAACGATCTCTGATGTTATTTTTATCTCAAAGTCTGTGACCATATATGCAAACATAGATAGTACTGTTTTTCATTATTTCAATTAATCTCAAACATGAAAAGGCACAAGGACAATGACCTTATACACATCACTCAATAGACAATAGATTCCATATCAATATTCAGAGAATAGCCACATATTAATATTCGATGTGAGTGCAGAATCCGATTTGAATTTCTTCTTGATTATACAAGATAAAGGTTATTTCCATAGGTCATTTGAAAAGTATTTTCCCTAGATTTTCAATAAAGGTATGAATTTTACCCATGGTTTGAACTATAGGTCAACTCTCTCTGAAGGTAAAATTGATTTTCAGAAAGAAAACCTTTAGATTCTTCATTTTATGAAGTTTTTTTTTGCTGAGTTTCTCCTATATTTCTTAACTAAACTTATACCATCAGATTAGCAGTTTGCAAACTTTTGAAAACTCTGAAAGCATTTCTTTAAACAAACTCAAGCTATATAAAAGAATGGTAACAAAATATATATGAGATAGACCACCACACTCCCAAATTTACAAGCAAATGTCCCCAGAATCTTTTCCAAAGTTCATGAGTATGTAAGAAGAGGATTTTTTTAGAGAAAGGTCTTTCAGAGTGCCTTGTCTGTATTCTTGCTTCCTCTAGAATGACCATGTCAAACTCGAGGCCCAAAGGGCCACATGTGGCCCACAACCAATATTTTTGTGGTCCAGGCAATATAAAGTTATGTAAGAAAACATTAATTTTATCATTGCTCCTGTTCTATTTCATACCATACATTTCAAAATAAACCTATGTTTTCATGAAAATTGAAGCTCATGTTTTTTGGTTTTGTTTTTGTTTGTGTGTGTATGTGTGTGTGTGTGGTCCACATAAACTTAAATCTTGTTTATTTGGCTGGTGTTAGCCTTTGAGTTTGACATACTTGCTCGGTAGAAGGGAGACACACTTCCTGCCCTTTCACATTAAGATAAGGTATAAAAGCTTCAAGGTAATTGTTTAGAGATCATGACCTTGTGCTCTCTATAATTTTGAGGGGTACAGGAACTAATGTATGACTCTCATCTGTGAAAATTAATGAAGCTAAGAATTTGCATCTGACTCTCAAACAAGAAAATCCAGAGAACAAGACAGAACTCTTCCAGTGTCATCAATGATAGAGGTAGGGATATGTGGTCTGAATTGGGATCAATTTGCTGCTGCACTTGGATTAACTGAGCTAGTTCAAGGTAGGCATGTGAATTCCCTATGGGAGAGAGAAGACCATGGGAAGGGTAAGATAGCAAAAGACCTCAGCAGAAATAACCTAGACATCTACCACCAAATACTGAGAGCTGAAAAATGAGCCCAGACACAGAAAATAGAGTCAAAAATAGTGCCAACCCTAATATCAGGGGCCCTGCAAGGAACCTATGAAGAATCTGCATAGATACTCCAGGAGAGAAAAGTCAGGTTCAATTTCCATCAAGGCCAACCAAGAACTTCAGCTGTAACCATCTTTAAAGCCAGATTCAGCAGTTTCATCAGTATCTTAAATTTCACATTCTAAAATCTGAACTGAAACTGTGTTTGCAACTTAGAGTGGTATAAGGACTAAATTATTTATTATCCAGAAAAGAGCAGGAAAATCATGAGATCAGCTAGAATTGCTATCTAGGGGCATGGAAAGAATATAACCCAATTGAATCAAGTTTAAAGACAATGGAAGATAAAAGTAGAATATTTTGATTACTCATGAGCCATGCTTTCCCAAGGCCCTGCCCACTATTATAACTCCACACATCTCCATATAACTCCAGGAAACTCCACCTCTCATCACTACAGGAAAAGACATTCTAAACATCTTAAATTAATCTAATTCACCCTTAGGTGATGACCCAATATGTACTGGTAATAGAATGTTAAAATCAAGGTATACATTCAACAGTTAAATTAATTCATGTTTATAGACTCAAACAGAATTTCTAGATACTCTGAGAGTCTGAAGCCAGAAAACCTTCCCATGACTTAAAAGTATGATATAAGAGATTATACCAAATTAGCCCATTTACCCCCCAGAAAAATCTGGTAAAAGAAAAAACTTATTGTAAGACTAAGACATTGACTTTTAGACGGGATGAAGATAAAAAAAAAGGGATTTGTGGGGAGAAGAAATGCTACACAAAAATAAAAGTATAAAGAATAAAGACTTAAAACCAGAAACAAAAACAAGAAAAGTTCATATTTATTTAAGATAGCAAATGATTTGTAGGTTTTGTCTACTAGAATTGTTTTCACTAGTCACTATTTAACTCCATTTAAATAAAATAAGGAACCATTCAAATTAATAGCCTAGGATATGTTAAGGAACAAAAAAGAAGATATACAGAAGAAAACACCATAAACTCAAGTTCTGATTTATATTTGGTCTCTCCAAATACGTTTAAGAACACATTTCGGAAGTACTTGATGGAAATGATGAGAAATTAAGATTTGTTATAGTTTTTAATTACATACGCACTTCTCTATCCCCCCCCCAAAAAAAAACCAAAAAACTTCATTTAAACGGATTAGCTCTAATTGTATTCAGAATTAAAGAAATTAAATCAATGATACAATAAGTGGATTCTGGGCCTGACTTCAAATTCAAAATGAGGTGAATAATATATTTTAATTGATTTTAAACAATAAAGAAGTTTGAGTTGTCTTTGTACAAAATGAAGTGCTTTATACTAAATCAAATTATTGAGATGCATTACCTTTCTATTTAAATGCAATCTTAAGGAGATTTCAATTTTTACCTCCAAAAATATTTGTAAATAAAGCAGACAGAAAAGAAAAAATTCAAAAGAATAAAAAAAGAAATCTTGACCAAATGGTTTTGTGATTGGTTTGAAAACCAATTCACTGAAAGTATGATAAGCCATTTAGGACTTTGGTTAAATAAGATATAATTAGGAAAAGATGAAAAGTTCAAATGCTTATGTTTACAATGATAGAATTGGAGGTCAAGATTACAATAATTATTTAGATGTGAATTATTTAGATGTTACCTAGTTTGTAAGTCCCATGAAAATGAAGTCAAAACCAGCACCTGGTAAAATATTAACAACTGCATAAGTGTTACCACATACAATTACCAAAATTGACATAGTCCATTTGCCAGATAGACTTCTGTGTGGAATACACACACACAGAGACACAGAAATATATATGTGAATGTGCACTCATATATGCACAGACTCCCATATATGAGAGCACCCTCCTGGAATGAGAGCTGTATTCACTTAGGGAAGGAACTTCACCAGCATTCGGATGGTTCAGCCTCAGTATTTATTTTAATTCCATATTTGTATTATGTAGGGCCCAGTGCATGAAATTCATGCACTGGGGGGGGGAGGGTTCCTCAGCCCAGCCTGCCCCCTCTCACATATTGGGAGCCCTCAGGGGTATCCTACTGACAGCTTATGCCTGCTCCCTGCTCCCCTTAGTCACAGCCTGGCCTCCCTTTGTGGGAGGCAACCAGGCTAATCAGGGGAAGCCACTAGCCCCATCACCCTGCTGCTGCAGCCACTGCCAGTCACCGCAGCCACCAAGGTGTTTTCATTAACATGGACTCCAGTCCCTTTAGGCATTTTCAAGATGTGTCTTTCATAGGATATGACTTTTCTTTCTTTCTTTCTTTCTTTCTTTCTTTCTTTCTTTCTTTCTTTCTTTCTTTCTTTCTTTCTTTCTTTCTTTCTTTCTTTCTTTCCTCACCTGAGGATATGTTTCCATTGATTATTAGAGAATGTAGAAGAGAAGGGAAAAACAGAGAGAAACATCAAAGTGAGAGGAACACTTTGGTTGGTTGCCTCCTGCATGAGCCCTGACCTGGGCCCCAGCCAGAGAGGAGCTTGCAACCTAGGTACATGCCCTTGGTCAGAATTGAACCCACACCCTGCAGTCAGCAGGCTGAGGCATTATGCACTGAGCCAAACCAGCTAGGGCAGGATATGACATTTCTTAGCCCTCCAGCAGTGAACCTTCATTTTTTTTTCTCCAGGAGTGAGGTGGAAAAACCCTAAATCACTTTTTTGGATTCTTATTACCCAAGAATATTACCAGTGGCATACAGGGAGCTTAGCCAATGAGCGGTCAGAAAAGATGTTTCCTCTGTAGTTCACTCTGATCACTGGCTCCACCTTTGCCCCTCCAATCCCAGCTCCACCCCTGCCCAGGCCTGTAAGCTCTGGTCAAGGATGCAGGCCTGAGCAGGGGACCTCAGACCCCTTTTTTGCTGGCTCCACAGAGCCCAGACCTCTATGATCACAGGCTCTGCCTCTCGGGCCCCCTGCCTCCCCCACCACCTGCCTGACTAACAAGCCTGACCACTTTAGTGGTGGGGTTAAGCCAGACTTGGAGCCTCCATCTTGTGTCTATGGGAGCGGCCATCTTGGGGCTATGGGGGTGGCCATCTTTGTGATGGAGTGATGCCTAATTTGCATATTACGCTTTTATTAGATAGGATATATATATTTGTTGTTGCTGTTAATCCTCATCAGAGGATATTTGGATATTTTTTCCATTGCTTTTTCAGAGAGAGTGGAAGGAAAGGAGGGAGGGGGAGAAAGAGAGTGAGAGTGAGAGTGAGAGTGAGAGTGAGAGTGAGAGAGAGAAACATTGATGTATCCACTGGTTGCCTTTTTCCAGTGCCCCAACCTGTGGTGGGGAGTGAACTTTAAACCCAGGAACATGCCCTTGACCAAAGATCATAGCCCCTGACCTGACCCTTTGATGCACAGGCTGATGCTCTAACCACTGAACTACACCAGCATGTTTGTAAAATAATTTTTGTTTTTTAATTACAGTGGATATACAATATTATATTCAGGTGCACAACACAGTAGACATTTATAAAACTTACAAAGTGTAATTCCATATTTTTTAAAGGAAACATAGTCATGTAGTTGCAATTTATTTACATTTACCTAATCAAAGTGTTACTTTAAATAGTTCTTCTAGATATGTAAGAAGCTGAGAATTTCTCCTTTTTTGAGTCCTCACCCAAGAATACGTTTTATTGATTTTAGAAAAAGAGGGAGGGAGGGAGGAAGAGGGAGAGGGAGAGGGAGAGGGAGAGGGAGAGGGAGAGGGAGAAAGAGACACCAATGTGAGAAACACCTATCTGTTGACTCCTGTGTGTGCAACTATCTTGGTGTGAGGGACAACTGAGTCACTTATACCAAAGCATAATTTTAAATAATTGAAATAATGCTTTGGTATAAGAAAGCCAACTTGAATCTCAAAAGGTGTGCACTTGGGTTTAAACTGAGCAGCAAGGCAGTTCCAATAGAGCATTTACATTTTCCCGGGCCTTATTGCTACTAAAGAATTTATCCTCTGCGCTAGCTGGTTTGGCTCACTGGATGGAGCGTTGGCCTGTGGACTGAAGGGTCCCAGGTTTGATTCTGGTCAAGGGCATGTACCTTGGTTGCAGGCACATCCCCAATAGGGGGTGTACAGGAAGCAGCTGATTTATGTTTCTCTCTTATCGATGTTTCTAACTCTCTATCCCTCTGCCTTCCTCTATGTAAAAAATCAATAAAATATATTTTTTAAAAAGAATTTATCCTCTATTAGGTTAACCAAGGATAATGTATACTTGTAAAATGTTGGAACAGATATTCAGATTATAGATTTTATGGCTTACCAAAGATGTTCCAACCTAGCTGGTAAATAATTTGCATTTTAAGTTGGTGAAATATCTGGTTATGATGCACACTGTTGAGCTTGCAGCCCCTGTGGAGACATTGCAATCTGTTGTGCAACACTGAGTTGGTATTTGCAAGGGTTTTTTTAAAACTTTCTTTTTAAAAATGTTAATTTTACAAACCCAAGAGCCCTGAATTCAAACACTAAGTACATAAAAAATAATGATTCTGTTTACAACTTTTAGCCATGAATTTCTAAATAAAATTGAAATGCATCTGTTTTCTAAAGGACATGAAGGTGTTCCCATTATTTTATGCTTATTAAGTTGTAATAGCAAGCATCAAATGCTACCTGGAAATAGCATAGCTGACTATGCTAAGCCATTAAGTCATTATTTCTGGTAGAGAATAGGCTTAAGAAAATTTTCCTGCCACAGACTTAATATGTCTTTCAGAATGTGTGAACTTTGAGGTCACAGACTAGTACACTGTATGCCAAATTCATTTTCGAACATAATTTATGTGGCCTCCATGGTGATAAACTATTTTATTGGTTGTCAACATTTAAAAATTGGGAGATTTTGCATAAAATGCTTAGATTTCCAAACTCTTGGGGATGTCTGGCAATATCTGAGTTAGTTTGCACTTTTTTAAGAAAATAAGCAGCAGGAGATAAGCAGTGGCTCCCCTTTACAAGGCAATTTACTCTCCAGTATACAGCAGTCACCACCATTCCCTAGTATATTGCAACTATGAAGGTGATTAACAGTCTGTTTACTACAAGTCTTAGTAATTGTCTTTTTTACCTTAAAACTTTCTTACTATACCCATTTATAATACTGCCTACTCCCCTATGAAGAGTATTTAAGACCTCTGTTTTATTTATTCAATCATTCCACATGCAATCAATACAATATTCTCTATGACCACTTAATGTTTTCACTACTCACTCAAAAAATCTTTAACATTGGCTGACGTGCATTATTCTATATTTTATAATATGTATTTTATCTCTCCCCCAATAAACTATCAGCACAAGGAGAAGAGGAATTATGCCTTATCAGGTATTTGTATCTCCAACTTTCATACAATGTCCAAAATATGTTGAATTTTTAATAAAATGTTTTGATGATATTGTTATTGGTGAAACTCAAATTTTTCTTGAGTCATAATCCCTACCAATTTTCACAGTCTTGACCTGATAAAAATGTCAGTACTACCTGGAAATATGGGGACTTCAGAAAAGAGAAAAGCAGTGTGGAACAATGCCCATTTGAGAATATAAAATACACTTAAACTATACAAAGCATTACAGTATCTAAACTACTGAGACTATTTCAAATCCTACAATAAAATTGGCATCCTATAACTTTAGACATTTCCACAGAAACTCTGATCAATTAGATTCCCACATCATGCTGCATTCAGAGTTAATGGTACTAGATTTGTCCTCCCCTCCAAAAAGCAACAGACAACATATATGAGGCGTATGTCTCAACATATTACACAGGCAGCACAGGCTTGTGATACTTAACAAATACAAAAAACTGAAAATGGAGCTCCATATACATTCTGGTTCTCTGCCAGGGAGCACTTCCTGCTAATGGTAGAGAGGCAGAGCCCAAATAAACGACCCATTTTCTGAACTGAGGAAGCGGAAATCAGAGGGTCATGATCTTAGTTTGGGGCAGGTGGTAAACCACCAGGAGGTCATGGAAATGAGAGATCAATAGGAGAGCTAAGATAATAAACTCACCACACATCTGTGCGACCATTAAACTCTCTCCGAGTGTGGGAAATTCAGAAAGCTCCAGAAAATGAAAGCCAGGGAGCCTTCAGAAGTTGCAGACTTCCAGCATGTTCCTCAGCTCACACACAGCCTGGGTAGCAGAAGGAAACACCTTTGAATGGAAGGTGTTTGGGCATCCATAACCTCTGCCAAATCGGAAGCTGAGTTCTCAACCAACAGATGCAGAAATATCTCCAGGAAGCCAAGGGGGGAAAATTGGGCAGAGATCTCAGTGGATACATACCACTATGAGGAGATAGATGCTGCCTTTAACTTAAGGACAGTTATAAAAAATAAATAAAACTTTCAGAGTAATAAAAGCAGAGTACAGGGCTGCTGCAACATACTATGTATAGTATCTAATTTTCAATGGAAAGGTAATAAATGCGACTCATACCCATACACAGGAAACAAAACATTTCATAGAAACTGCTCTGATATCTGTTTCCTCGGCTCGGTGAAAACACTTTGGATGAGAACTCAAAGCAGCTACCCTAACTATATTCAAAGAACAGGCTACCATTGAGTTAACAAACAGGGGATATCAACAGAGAAATTAAAACTATGCAAAGAACCAAGTGAATATTCAAGAGATTAAAAGTAAAATAACTGAAGTGAGAGTTTCAATAGATGAACTCAAGGCAGACGTGAGAAACAGGGAACTCTCATAGAAATCATTAAAATTGTCCAATCCCAAAACTACGAAAGCAGCTTGACGGCAGCGAGAAAAAAAGCACCACATATCACATACAGAGGAGCAATTATATATCCACTTGAGCTATTTTTTAAAAATAACAGTAAAACATTCCTGAAAATCCCATATGTTTGTGTCTACACATATTTTCTTCTTATTTTTTTAATAATCATGTGACTGTTTAAAACCCAACTGTAATATAGTGCTATCAGACTCATAACACACAGGAAACTGAGCTATAGTGTTGTGAACAGTAATAGTTTTTTAATAAATATAGTATTTTCAATAAATGTAGTATTTTAATAAGTGGTGCCAGAATAATTAGTTATTCATATGCAAAAACAAAACTAAACTTCAGGAAACCAAAAAATTCATAAAAGTGGATCACAGACTAAATTGTAAAGCCTTAAATCTATAGTAACTTGATTAGGTGAAGATTTCTCAGATAATACACAAAAGCAGGAATTTTAAAAATACTTAATAACTTTATCAAAATTGAACTTTTTTTACTTGTAAAGTCACCCTTAACTAAATGAAAAAAACAAGAACGGTAAGCACAGACTTAATGTAATTATTTTCAAAATATAGATGTAATAAAGCACTTTTATCCAGAAAATAAAGACAACACATAAACTGAATAATAAAAAGATAAACAGTCCCATTTAAAAATGGATGAATGAGTTGAATACACATTTCACTTAATAAAATGTACAAATAGCAAGAAGTATACAAAATATGCTCAATATCATTAATCATTAAGGAAATATGAACTAAAATCACACTAAAATATAACTACAACCCACTAGAATGGCTAAAATTAAAAAGACTAACATTATGAAGTATTAGCAAAAATAAAAAAACTGTTACACCCGTACAATTATGTTTGGAAGGTAAAATATTTTTCACTTAAAAAAAATATTCTAGGAGTTTTGCTAAAGGTTAAAAGAAAACATCTATCATATACCTTAGCAATTCCACTCATCGGTATCTACCCAAGAGAAATGAAAACTATACATCCACACAAAATCTTGTAAATGAGTATTCACAGATAAAGTATAGATAATAGCTAAAAACTGGAAACAATCCAAATGACCATAAACAGGTGAATGAACAAAATGTGGTCCCACAAAATATTGGAATACTACTCACTGATGAAAAACAATGAAGTACTGAAGCACAGAACAACATGGAAGAAACTCAAAATTATCATGTCAAGTGAAAAGAGTCAGATAAAAAAACTACATTTTGTACAATTCTATTTTTATGAATTTTCTAGAAAAAGCAACATTGTAGTGACAGAAGAAAAATCAGTCATTGCTTGAGTTCAGAAGTGGGGTCAATTGATAAAGAGACATGAGTGAAGTTTTTATGTTGATCATAATAAATATGTATAACTTCATAAATGTATAAATTTACTAAAATTCACTGTACATTTAAAATGGATGATTTTATGGCATATCAATTATGGTTCAATAAAACTTTTAAAAATTCATATGGAACATATGAAAAAATTCTAAATGTGTCAGCACATAATAAAAGACTTTTAAAATATATGAAGACCTAAAGAGAGAGAGACAGAACCACATTCATAACTGGAGAGATATTAACATACCTTCTTCACATCTACAGACCTGCTGGAAGAAAAGATTAGTAAGGATATACAATATCTAATGGGAGAGTTCTGCTTGTCAAACTTGAATTGTGTTTTCGGATCTGTTCATTTCACTATAAGATTTATCTAGCGAAAACCTGATCCATTCAATAGTGCAATGGAGAGAGGACCAAAAGAACTGGACAAAAATGATCAGTAAATAGGAAAGTCAATGATAGAAGGACAATATCACAAGGTAGATAAGAACAACAAATGAAACCCAGATAAGCTAAACTTTCTGAGACACCTTTCTTTGTAACAGCCATAAAATGTCCATAGTTTAAAGCACGTGTGCATTATCAAGATTTCTATGACAGAAAATACTTCCTTTGAAGAGATAATTTTTGATGATAAATTTGATTTCAAAAGTAAACCAAAACTTCAGTATTACAAAAATACCATTAACCATTTTATCAATAGATATTAAATGATAAACGAAAAAGCATATTCGAACCAACATAATAAACAAAGCATCAGTGTCCTTAATATGTAACAAGCTAAAAAAAAAATCAACAAGAATGAGCAAACCCAATAAAAACTGAAATAAAGATTATGCACAATGTTCAATAGAAGAAAAACACAATTTCTCAGCAAATACATGAACAAGTATTCATCTCGAGTAACCAAAAGTAAAATTAAAATATAAGAAGCCAGTTTATATTACATATTATTATCTATATTTTTTGTTTGTTTTTATTGTAAGAAGTACATTTAAATACACATTGTGTCGGCAGAGTTCAGCAGGAAACTGAGTAACTGAAGAGCATTTAATAAAGGAAACACTCATAAAGGTCTGGATAAGTTTACAAACAGCAACAACCAAAAATACCCGCACAGTAAGAATGGTGTGAGCCATTGCCTTATCTAGGCTGGTAGGAACAAGGGAAGTGAGCAGTTGCTAGTCCCCAGGGAAGAGGCAGAGCTGTGTGACACAGGGCAACAGACAGGAGAAGATATGGTCTATATTCCACAGCCATTGGCAACCTGGCAGGGAGAAAGAAAAGGGAATAAGTACCCCACCTCACTTCCTTCCCACTCATCTCCAGTGGGTGCTTACCTTTGGTCCAGTGATTTCCAGTGGGTGTTTACCTTTGGCCTTGTGATCTCCAGTGGGTTCTTACCTTTGTTTGAACTAATTAGAAGCCAGAGGGGAATGGAGTTCCACAAGAGTTAGACTTCCAGGAACCAAATTCTTATGGAACCAAGTTCAAAGTAGATGTGGAAGGGCAAACATCATAATACCCACAAAGACACACTCCTGCAAGGAAGAGAGGGGGTTTATGTAATTATATAAACCTTTCATAAGGTAATTTAACCATTCATAGTAAGAGCCTTAAAAATGTTATTCTGTTGGCTTAGTATTTCCATTTCTAGGAATTTATCTCAAGAAGAGAATGTGCACAACACTCTCTATAGAATTATGTTTATTGCAGAATTATTTCTTAAATATTTGAAATAAATTTTCAACATTAAGTAAAAGCCATGTAATAGAATAGTGTGCATGTTCTATAGAAATTATTTAATGACATGGAAAACAATTTATAAAAATTGCTACATTTAAGAAGCATAAAACAAATGATCTGCACAGCATGCTAGCACCCTGTGGGTAGGATCGTTTAGTGTTCACATCTACATTTTTAGAGTCTAGAACAGTGCCTAGTATACATTATATGCAAATGTATGAGGATAAGAAAAAATTAAAGAACATATTTCAAACTGTTGATCTTTCCTCTTTCTAGATGATAGAATTGAGGGTGATATACAATTATTAATCTATGCTTTAAATTCTCTCCTATTATGTTAAGAAAAAAATATTTCTAAAAAGAAGGTCTTTTTTAAGTGTTAAAGCGTCATTATAAGGACCCTGTAAAGGCCTCCAGGATCCTGTGAGTTCTTTCCTGTTTCATCCATTGAGGTCACTCCACTATCTGTGGGAAATCCCCCAGGGAAGTCTAGAGATGAAGATCAAAACCTCAGAAAAAACTGTACTCCTTCCTTCTAGCATTGAAACAGTAAGATTTTTACTCTTGGTAATTAAAATTTCACAGTTTCCTGAGGCTCTGCTGAGTCATCCTTTGTGATGTCGGAGTTGTAGCCATGAGTCTCTTTTCTATAAAAAGTATAAAACAGTCCACAAAGATGAGAGTGAACTACCTTTAAGAGCAGTTAAACTCGTAATGGAACCATTATAAACACTTCCAAGGATAAAAACTAAGTATTCTAAGGCATCATAAAAACCAAGTGAAAGTTTTTTATTTTACAGATTTGGAGAAGGGAGATCAGGAACATCCAGTCGGAACAAACTCTATCAGCTGAGTCCTGGTTCAGTGCATTACTATGTGGCCTATAAAAACCATTTTCAACAAGACAGTTCAAATCCCCTGCCAGGTCAGTCTGATTGAAACAAAAGTGTCATGTAGTAGAAAACTGAGTTGAATAGGCTATTCAGAATTAGTTTTCTATATCTATGTATAATTTCCAATCAAATTAATTGGCATCATTTTTAGAATGCCTTTTTCAAACTTTTGGGAGCTTTTGGTTTCATTGAAGGTACCCTAAGGGTCAAGAGTGGGGAGGTATCAATGAAGGTCAAATCAGGACACATAAACTACACAGTGTTTTAAACAAGGGAAGTTTCATATGACAAACTATTAAACTATGATTATAGAGTAACTATCTGATGTAAAGGGAACTCTAATACTGTATGGCTGCGAGAGACTATCCAAGGAAGGAAAACGTCAATATGAGGTTCCCTCTCCAAGCGGAGGATGAGACCTCCCTGGAAAAGGATGGTTATAGTCCACTGGGTGGTAGAAAGTTCGCTGCGGTGCCGACTTAGAGCTGGACCACAGTCACTGGGTAAGCAGGAAACAACAAGCGCACAGGTGAGCTACAGCAGGTGAGCAATGCACTGCTGATCACTCTTGCTGGAACCAGCAAGAGGAGCTCTTTCCTCTCACTATGTCCCTACAATGCCCTGTACTGAGAAAGCTTAATACAATGCTCACTTTAAAGAAATTTAAAAGCACGCAGTTCATTATTGCTGAGTTGGTATTAGAGGACAATTTTAGGCTGAAAGGCAATCTAATCTAATAAAAGAGTAATATTGAAATTGACCATTTCTAAGGGACACCTAAGCCACGTCCACCAGCCAATCAGAGTGGCTGTATGCAAATTAACCCAGCCAAGATGGAGGCCAGCAGTCATGGAGCTGGAGTAAACAGAGGCTTCCCTTGCAGCAGGAGTAAACTGTTTGTGGGCCGGTGGGCTGGGCTTCTCCCGGCTCCAGGCAACATACTTGCAACATTGTTGCAATTATAGAAGCCTCAGAGCTGAAGCAAACACCAGCCTTCCATTGTACCAGCGAAGGAGGAAACTGCCTGCCTGGAGTCTACTAAGGCAACATCCTTTCAATTATAGAAGCCACAGAGCTGAAGCCAACAGGAGGCTTCATTACCTACCTAGGCCTCGGCTTAAAGCAACAGTATCAATTATAGAAGATAAATAAACCCCAGAAACCTGCTTCCAGCCAGCCTTGCTGGATCATTGGGTCAATGGGAGCTGTGGACTGCCTGAAAGGCTGAAAACAGCCCTCAGGCCCGCACCCAGGCTGGCCACACCCCAATGGGGTGAGAGAACCCACTGGGGGGCTTGGCCAGCCTGCAAACAGCCATCAGCCTCTCACCCAGGCTGGCCATTTACCCCAGTAGAGACCCAAAACCTGAAGGGGCTGAGGGAAGCCTGAAAAACGCCCCTTAGCCCATCACCCAGGCTGGCCACACCCCAATGGGGTGAGGGTCCAGACTGGGGGGCTTGGCCAGCTTGCAAACAGCCGTCAGCCCCACACCCAGGCTGGCCAGGTACCCCGGTAGGGACCCAAAACCTGAAGGAGCTGAGGGAAGCCTGAGAATGACCCTCAGCCCATCACCCAGGTTGGCCACACCCCAATGGGGTGAGGGTCCACACTGGGGGGTTTGGCCAGCCTGCAAATAGCCATCAGCCCCACACCCAGGCTGACCAGGCACACCAGCAGGTGGACATCCCCAGAGGGGTCCCAGACTGTGAGAGGGAACTCCCAAGTGCACAAATTTTTGTGCACCGGTCCGCTAGTAAATTGATAAGAGTAAAAGGAAGCCTCGTAGTTCCGGCTTTAGGTCCATATCCCCAATTCATCCAGAGCACATCTGCTATTCAGTGTCTAGGAAGTAGTGGTTTCCTACAAAATTTATATGAAGCCAAAAATCAATGAAAAGTGTTGCAGAATAAAAGATATAATGTCATAAGTTTTTAATTTTGGATTTAAAGAAAACCATTAACAACATAAAGGTGCTAATGACATCTGTAAATTCTTATTATAGAGTCCTGACTATAGGAGAAAAGAGGACTGCAAAAAGGTGCTCCAGAAAACAAAAACTGCAAGTAATATATAGCATGTGCTTAAACTTTTAAAAAATGTAAGTACTACATTGTAACAAGTGAGTTAAGATTTTAATGAAGTTTATATGTCCATAGAAATCAAGTAAATAGAAAAGGATGGTTTTGGAGTTACATAAGAAGAAAAATAGTTATTGTCTAGTTCTTAATTCACTGGTATAAGACATTTATTTAGTCATAATGAACACTGATTGCAATATAAACTGTGCTACAAGTCCATCAAATTACTGGGAAGAAAAAAGAGAGAGTATTTTAGTACACAAACCCTACCAAATCAACCAGGTCAAAAATTACAAAATGCCAATAATAGTTGCATAAATTGATAGTTGCATAAGTTCCTCTTTTTTGAAATATCACAGAAAATACCAAATATCAAAAGAAGTGGACAAAGACTTACAAATGCTTCTAAGAAGTGGGACTAGAGGTTGTAAGAGGAAGTGCTCTTTTTTATTATGAATATTTTAGCTTTATTTGATTTTTAAGTTATTCAATATTTTAACTTGATGAGAACAGACCAAATCTTATATATAACATGGTTTCTATGATTCAAAAGGCATAGGAAAAACACAGGAGAAAAATACCCTAAAGTATTGTCCCCAGCTGGCATACTTCTACATGGCTATTAACTGTGTCTTTAGACTTTTAACTTTTCCAAACTTTTAAAAATGAGTAAAAAAAAAAAGTGTGTAACAGAGCAAGCAAAGAGTTAAGTGAAGTCATTAAATTTATAAGAAAAGCAAGAAAAATAACAAAGATAAAACAACTATAGAAGTATTATAACATCAGATAAGCAATATATACTGTGACCATTGTAAACCTAGCACTGCAAATAGTAAACAAAAAAATAATAAAACATTGCCCATTCCCTTGATGAACTTAAATATAAATGGCAAGTAAATGGAGTAAATAAAAGTTAGATGTTAATTTATTTTCATAAACAAATAAATACTAAAATAACAATTTAAAATTTCAGTTGACAGGAATTTTCCAAGTTGAAAATAAAAAAAAATAATTCCTTCTCTTACTCCTGCTCCTAGTATCAAAAATAATGAGTTGTAAATAGCTCTCATATAAAATTGTAAAGATTATACAAACTCCATGAAGATATCATGCAATTTGCAAAGTGCAATACTTAACAAGATTTGCTTCCCTAAAGTTTCATTTTATAGAGTCTCAGGACATCTGCTTATCATAATACCAATGCTTAAATTGGTTTCAAATATCAAGTCTCTGTCATGGCTGCCTTTAATTCACAGGTGATTTAACCAATTTTCTAATTAAATTAAATGTCAGAGCCCCTTCCTTTCCTAGGCCCCTGCTAGCAACATGCTCTACATATTTTTTGCAGCATTTGCAAAAGTAGAACACTTTAACCAAAACTGGTTATGACAACCAGCTCTTTATACTTTAATTTATCCTCCAACACACTTCTGCTTATGTAAAATCCCAGTTGTAGGGGCTATGAAATAGCAAGCTGGAAACGACTATGTTGGACTTAGGTGTCTACACATGTATTATAGTCCTGTCTGTCTCTACTTTGCGCACTGCCAGCCATACTGGTGCAGGGATGGCTTCCAGGAAATGCCCATGGGTTTACTCTTCCAGTGTAAAGGTGCAGAGCAAAGGTTTCATGGAGCAATTGACATGTCCTACGGAAGTGAGCACTAGAAGAATGAGGGAAAGGAGGAAAGAAAGGCTTCAAATAGAAAGCATGAGAAGCTAGGCTGTGACAAATTCCTCCAAATAGTGCATCTCACAAAGTGAAAACCTTTTGATATAACTTCTTTTTTGTATTTGACAGCAATTACACAACATTTATTTGACATTAGAGAATTGAAACTGGAAGCTGAAAGAAAAATTTAAAAGTATCAGCATTGAAAAAACAAATTTCAATAAAAATACTAAATTATCTCTCTAGATTTGTAGAAAATATTATCAAGTGTTATCATAGCCGTCTGAAATAGCAACCAAAATTTAAAGCCCAAATAGGTAGCAAGAAATAGTATAAAGTTATACCAGGCAATTAATTAATTTAACTATCATATTTTTCTGAGTTTTACTGGTATTTGTATGCTTTTTCAAAAATTGTGACTTGTTACAATTTATTTCTCTTCTTTAGTAAGTGTTCACTTTCATATTTAATTTTGTATTTTATTTCCTTTTCCTCAAAGTTTCCCCAATTTGTATAAAATTGAGGTCTCATAAAACTAAATATACCTTGGATTTTTAAGTTATTATTTCAAAACATTTATCATGCCATTTTTTTGCAATTCTTATGAAAGAAAATTTATATAGTTTCTATCATGTCTACATCGCCTCCTCATAAGATTAATGGGTTTACTTTTCCCATTATATCCTAAATACAATGAATGAACTCACAGGCTCAGACACTGCAAGAAAACATTCAATAAATTCAACAAAATTTGAGGTGGGAAGTCAAAGAAAAAAGTGAGAAAAAATTTTATACACAAAGCATAAATGGAAGTTTCCCATGTCCCAACCCATTTCTCTTCTTGAGTCCATATTAACATTCAAGAGGTAGCTAACACCATTTAAAGATTAAAAAATGTCAGGTCCCTATATAAGAATGACTAAAGAAATAATAGAACACAAAACAAAACAAAATGCTGGGATAAAGCAAAGGTAAACTAGATGAACAACCTACATCAGAAGAAACAGCTTAGAAAACAGAAAATGAATTCAAATAAATAGATTTCTATAATCTCAATTGATATTATAGAATATTGATTTTCTTTGGGAAAAATAAATGAGACAAGTATTTAAAGGATAGATTTCAATTCACAGAATAAATTAAAACTATCTGGTAGAACTTACAAAATAAATGGAAAAGAAGAAAACATACTGCTTAACAGTACCCTGTATTATAGAGATTAAACAACAGAATAAACATAACTAAAAATATACATAATGTGTGACCTTGAGAAAGTTAGAAATGGAAGGAAAGAAAACAGAAAGGCAAAATAAAGAGCTCAGCCAGTGTGGTTCAGTGGTTGATTGTAGAACCATAAACCAGAAGGTCAGGGTTCGATTCCTGGTCAGGACACATGCCCAGGTTGCTGCCTCAATTCTCAGAAGGGGGCATGCAGGAGGCAGTCCACTGATGATTCTTTCTCATAACTGATATTTCTATCTCTCTCTCCCTCTCCCTTCCTCTCTCTGAAATCAATAAAAACATATTATTTTAAAAAAGGAAAAATAAAGGGATAAAGGCAATGATTTGGAAACAAATATACAAATACATACTTCTGTTCCTAAAGTACAGAATAGACTAAGTGGCATTCCAACCATGTTCCAGGAAAAACTGACATACTAGTGAAACATATAAGGAAATATATCCTCAAGAAGATGCTGAAATCAGAAGATGAATGAAGAACCATTTGGGCCCTCCGGCAGAAAAAATAAATTATATATAATAGATGAAATCAAGTTGTCCTCAACTTTCTTCACAACTCCACCCACAGCCAGAGACAAACAGGAAAAAAGAGATCTCTGCTCAGTGTTATCATCTGTACGTCCCAGTTGAAATTGTAGCCACCATATTGGAACCAGCAACAGGACCAAGAGGATAAATAAATATCCACACATTGAGAAAAGCTAATAATATATTTAGTTAATTTTGGATCTCTACATCAACTCTGAATGATAAACTTCTTATTACTTCAGCCATTGTAATTTCACTCCTTTGTTACTTCTTGAAAGATTCCTACCTCATGCAAAGAGGATGTAAATGCTATAAAATTTTATCATGTAAAAGTAGAAACAACACAAAACACAGTGTGAGGATAAAGATAAAGAAGGTAGGAGAAAGTCTGGACTAATTTCCCTATCTTTCTCATCTGAAATTTAATAAATACATTATAAAGTGACATAGTATAATAATTGCACCCTCAAAATTGTTATTTTTTTCTTTTCCTAGCATTTCTGAAATCTTTCAAGAATATTGCTTATAGTGAGGAAATTGAAAACTTTGTCAAAATTTTAGCATTTTTGTCTCATTTCAGATAATTTATTGCTAAAATCAAAGAAAATTATAATAATTAAAAATAATATATATTTTGAGCCAATATTAGTTAAATAATTTTTATTTCTCCATCCTTGAGTCTGAATAAGAGAATATCTGAATTGGGGAATATCAAATATTAATGATAGTTATTCCTGATTTGTAAAAATTAGTAGTAGCTTTTACTTTCTTTTTAATTTTCTGCTTTGAGTGAAAGTAATACTCAAAACAATATAAAACATAATAAGTGAACAAAATAATAACAGTGGTAGAAAATAAATACAATTGGGCCCTGACCAGTTTGGCTCAGTGGATGGAGCATCGGCCTGCAGACTGAAAGGTCCCAGGTTCAATTCCGGTCAAGGGCATGTACCTTGGTTGCAGGCACATCCCAGTATGGGGTGTGCAAGAGGCAGCTGATCGATGTTTCTCTCTCATCGATGTTTCTAACTCTCTATCCCTCTCTCTTTCTCTCTGTAAAAGATCAATAAAATATATTTTAAAAAAATAAATAAATACAATTGGTTTTCAAAAACAATAAAATTGTCAATCATAAAAAAATGAGGACTGTTTTGAACTATGTTAGACTATAGAAATACATTATAGGCAATGATATTTTGCTCCATGTTTCATAGTTATACAAAACTATAACAGTTATAAAAACACATAACTACCTAACTTTATAGCTCCCTTTGAAAAAGAAATATGAATGGAAGATACTGTACTGGAACTTAATCATCTACATCAAAATGTAGGATTATTAATAGTTTTAACTTCATATTTCTGAACTCCCTTTTCAAGGTATATAAATATTTCATAATAGACTAGGGGTCCAGTGCACAAAAATTTGTACACTGGGGGGGGGGTCCCTCAGCCTGGCCTGTGCCCTCTCACAGTCTGGGACCTCTCAGGGGATGTCCACCTGCTGGCGTGCCTGGCCAGCCTGGGTGAGGGGCTGATGGCTGTTTTCAGGCTGGCCAAAACCCCAGTGGGGACCCTTACTCCATGGGGGTGTGGCCATCCTGGGTGAGGGGCTGAGGGCTGTTTTCAGGCTGCCCAGAGCTCCCATTGACCCAATGCCCCAGCAAGGTTGGCTGGAATTAAGTTTCTGTGGTTTATTTATCTTCTATAATTGAAACTTTGTTGCCTTGAACAAAGGCCTAGTCAGGCAATGAAGCCTCCTCTTTGCTTCAGCTCCATGGCTTCTGTAATTGAAACATTACTGCCTTGAGCAGAGGCCTGGCTGGCCTAGGGAGGCAGTTTCAACTCTATTGCTGGTGCAATGGAAGCCTCCTGTTTGCTCTAGCTCCGTGGCTGCTGGCTGCCATCTTGACTGGGTTAATTTGCATACAATCACTCTGATTGGCTGGTGGGCATGGCTTGGCTGGTGGGCATGGATTAGGTGTCTTGGAGTGATGGTTAATTTGCATATTACTCTTATATTAGATTAGATAACCTTATGAAAGAGTATAAACATTAGAGACATATTTTAACCTTTTTTAAAAGATAGTAACTCATATAGGAATTAAAGGGGATAATATTCAAAGGGTTGCCAGACAGCTTCCCACTCCTGGCAGAATTGTGTTTTTTGGCCTTTGTTAATGCTCATCTGGCTAATATGTGCCCTTCAACTATTACCTCAGGGATCATCTTTTAAAAAAGGTCTTTGAAATCTCTGTGTTGGCCTAACTGGCTGTGTTCCTGTGCTGCCCTATCTACACTAATAAAAGAGAAAGATGCAAATTGACCATACCTTGGCAATGCCCACCAGCCAATCAGTAGTGAGTATGCAAATTAATCTAACAAAGATGGAAAGTTAATTTGCATATGCAGGTACCAAGTGGCTGGGGCGAGGTGAGATGCTTTCATTGTCACCATGGCAAAGGCGTTCTTCAAAGTATGGTTCCCAGGCCAGCATTGTCAATACTACCTGGGAACTTGTTAAAAATGCATGTTCCCAGCTCAAGCCCAGACACAGAAATCTGCACTGTAACAAACCCTTCAGTAGATTCTGATACCTACTGGCCGGAGAGCATAGATCTACTGCTCTCCCAATAAAAAGTAAATTTTGTAAGGACTCAGTCTCTTCTCACTCATTGTTGTATCACTGAATCTTAGCATCATACCTGGCATACAGTACCTTGTCCTTGAAGGCTCAGTCTAACAAAAATAGAGCCCTCAAATAATAAAAATAATTAACTTTTATCATGTCCTTCTTATGTTTTCACCATTGCACTAAGCATTTCACACATATTTATTCACTTAATTCTCCCAGTATTCTCATGGAGCAGTGTCCCCACTATTACACATTAAGAAGTAAGATACACAAAGATCAGAAAACTTGCCAAGGACATATTAGCAAATAGCAGAGACAAGATAGGATTTCAGTCCATCTATATTCAGGAGCCTTACGCTAATCATGAAACTACATGGATTCAGAATGTGTGGAAATATTCAGAATAACTACTGGAGATAATTTTTTTGCTTCAAGTATCTGTATTTACCTATGCTCTTTGTCATATATATTGGTAAATATATGACACTTTGGCCCCAAAAAAGGATATTTTAAATGCACCCTTATATGAATGATAGATGGGGCTCTTAAAATCATGAATTAAATGCGCATGGCTTTGCTCATTGTCATTTTAAAGACCTGTCTGAATAATTTCCTAATAAGAACTCAATTTCTTTTTCTGTCTTATTGAAAACAACATTTTGAGCTTTTGGCTCAGACCAAAATCATATAGATGGCAAAACTTTGTTGAACGTTTATGAATTAGCTACTAAACACTGTGGGATAAATTAGGACTCAAGTTGAGAATGTTACAAAGATAACATATCTCTGGTCAGATACATTAACTGTTACAGTACAGATACAATGAATATGTGTTTTTATAAATTGCATTAATTGAAAGTTAAGCTGTTTAGTTATACTTCTATAATTTTTAGGCTTCAAGAGAAAGCCCATAAATTATCAACAATTAAGATGGATTCTTTCATAATGTCAGTTCCCTTAATGAACACATACCTTTAGCAGGTCATTTTGAGCAGTAAAGTTAGGACAAGATGTGCTTAGGATGCTTAAGATCTGTAATTTGGTAATTTCTACTGAATTTTACTCAGGGCCATGCCTAGCACTATACAGACTATAGCAATTTCTACATGCTAAATTATGTCAGCTTATTTTCATTTTGAAAAATTGCCATTCCACACCCCCCTTCCTTAAAATGACAAAATCTCAACCAATCAAATTGTTCACAATCTATTGCTAGGACATCTTACAGCACAACAAAGATTTAGTTGAGTAATTCAAATGACCACACGGCTAATTATAGTTTTTATCTTCATTATGTGAGCTGACTACAGCATTTTTTAATTCCATCATTCCTGCTGGTGCTCTGGCAGTACAGCCGGCCTGCAGGTGCTGTGACTGCGGCTCCTGGAATTGTGCCTGGTCTCCATCTTTGCATAGTGACATTCTGGCCAGGAAACAGATTGAATGATGCTGATGCTGAGCTACGGAAATTACTGCTCAGGCCAGTAATCTGATAACAATGCAAAATGCCCACTAACAGCAGCCCGGCAGCATTGTAACCAAGGGTCTGTTAGGAGTAAGTTTGATTCCTTCACATTGAGTTGTTGGCCATGTAAAGAAATTAAGTAAGTGAAGAAGGGTTCTGATAGAAAAACGGATTAAAAGATATGCAAATTATCAAGTATATAAGAAGGAAAATGGCCAAAAGAGACATTAAGAATGTCATTTTTTCTTAGATGGTATATCTCAGCTAAATATTTGAAGAGGATAATGTTCTCCAAAGACCTGTCACCATGTTTGTCTAACATTGATTGTCAAAGAAAGGACTGTGGAAATATAAAAATATGAATTTCCAATTGATTTCTATAGCAACATATGGCAATATTCTATGCATGAAGAGAAGTCACTCTATTCTGATTTCTTGACAGGTTTACTCTGTGGTTCATGGATCACTTGTCAGAGGTTATGGAGACACAAACACAAGATGTGCACTGAATCACTCAAAGAATGAGTACATCAGTCAGCCTCTGCTGATTATATGCTGTTTCCTACTGGGCTTCTCATTACTCTGAAGGAAATCTAGCCCTTAGAGAAAACTCTGGATATTATCTATGCTTCATAGACAGATAACAGATACACTCAGATGGGGCAAACCAGCTGACAATGAAAATGGATTGATCACATTTTAAGCTGGGTGCTTTGGGTAAAAACAGTCAGCATTTGAAGACATAAAAGTGGGAATGTTTGAAATTCCAAATAATTTATCACTTAGTTATCTAGTAACTTGTGTAATATATAT
Source organism: Murina feae (assembly GCA_004026665.1). Lineage (NCBI taxonomy): Eukaryota > Metazoa > Chordata > Mammalia > Chiroptera > Vespertilionidae > Murina > Murina feae. The sequence goes on from PVJC01003241.1 coordinate 50,240, forward strand.
TTTTAAATGTTTTAGATATCATGCTAGACTGAATTTTTATATTCTCATCCCCTGGTATACATATCCTGCCTAATGCCGTTGAATGTGGCCAGAACTTGTAAATATCATTGGTGTGATTAGGTTACTAATATGTTGTCCCCGAGTTAATCAAGATGGAGATGATCCTGAGTAGACCTGACCTAATCAGGTGAGCCCTTTAAAAGAAAGTGAAGTGCCAACTCCTGCTGGCCTTGAAGAGAGAGTCTCACTGAGTTCGACAGCTGCAAGGAAATGAATTCCGCCAACAGCTATATGAACTTCCAAGGGGATTCTCAGTCCCAGATAAGAACCCAGCCCTGGATGAGGCCTTGACTGCAGTCTGGTGAGTATAAAGTAGAAATTCCAGGTAAGCATGCAGGAACTCCTGACCCACAAAAACTATGTCATTTGAAACCATTAAGTTTGTGGTAATTTGTTATACAGAAAAAGAAAATTAATAGATCTGTTGTGCAAATTTGAGGACTTTAAAGAGCATTTCTTCTATTTTGAACATACTTCTGTATACGTGTATCCCCTCACACACACTTTGTCAATAGTATTCCTTTTTTCCATCACCATTAGTCAACAATATTCTTTAGTCATGTTTCTCTGAATCTGAACTGAATCTTGTTTCTAATTCTCACTCAGTTCCATCTGTCACAATCCAGATACCATTATACAATCCTGGATTTACAAATTTGTCTGAAAAGTCAAAAAAATTTCAGCTCCATTATTATATAATATGTTAATAGCAATTAAGAAACATTGAGCACTTACTCTATGGCAGACACGAAGCTAAGAACTTGTTATGCACAGCCTCATTTAAAACTAGCACCTACATTAATTTTTATCCCTATTCTACATATGGTGAATTACTTAACTAATAAATGTTAGAACCAGCTATAAACTCAGTTTTGTCTAAATTCAGTTTCTTAGCACTTTATATATACATTATAGAATTTTGAAGTCTTACATATATATATAATAATGGAGGTAATACAAAAAATCCTATAACTAAGCAATGCAACCTGAAGGCCTGAGAATGGTACAGTAAATTTAGATTTGACTTTATAAACTCAGACTTTAACTTCTATATTAAAATAAGAAAGTTATAGAGAATTATTAAAATGACTATTTTATGTAGGACAAGAGGAAAAAAACTGGCCCACTTTTCCTTAACATAGTCAATCCTTATTTTCCTGCTAAAATTAAATTCTTGGTTTAATTTTATCTAGACTATCATTGAAATTATTATAATAAAAAAGTGAATCTCCTCAAATTATGTACATTGAGGGCTTCAAATATAAATTAATGTTACTATTTTCACTTATATAAATACAATAAGAAAAATGTTTCTTTGGTGAATTTGAAATTTGGATGACTTTATGAATCAGAAGAATAAATATAATTTATCTTACGTCTCTAAAAAAAATCTCAGCTTCTCTGTTCAATTTTTGTTTTTTTCCATCTTTACATAAAATTACTACAACATTCTAAAGGAAAAGTTGAAAAGATCAAGGTCTCTGTTCAATTGATTACATCCAGTTTTTTTGTCTTCTAAATTACTAGGGAATTTTTTTTAAATTTTACATCTGTGTTATAATTTACAGTTGATGTAGTTAAATTCATTTATTTTAGAAGAATACTTTTAAATTGTAGGTAGGATGTTTTAAGATAGTTAAGATAAAATTCAGGATTTGAAACAAAAGACTAAGTGCAAATTGAATTATGGGTTGAAAAATTGAATCAATTACTTAAAACTCATATTGTCTATCATATCAGATCAACACAGAAAGAAGGAGGGGATCAGTTAAATTCAATTCAGAAAAGGAAAAGCTGGTGAGAAGACTATGTGCATTTATAGCCTTTCTTTTAAAATTTTAAGAGTACTAACTGGCAGATTTTATTAAATTTTCTTACTGCACAAAGAACTGTTAACTTGTACTCATTTATGCCTCACAGAGAGTGACTTAATAAAAATAATCTAATAATTATCAGTAATTGTGGAACTCTCCAATGTGACAGGAACTCTGCTGGTAATGTGACTATGTCATTGCATTTAATCTTCATAAAACAATATTACAAACACGGCATGGTTATCTCTTTTCATGTATTTTGTATTGATTAAGGAATTACATATGTGTCCTTATCCCCCCCCATCACTCCTCACCTCCCCCCACTCATGCCCTCACCCCCCTGGTGTCTGTGTCCATTGGTTAGGCTTACATGCATGCATACAAGTCCTTTGGTTGATCTCTCCTCCTTACCCCCACCCTCCCCTACCTTCCCTCTGAGGTTTGATGGTCTGATCAATGCTTCTCTGTCTCTGGATCTGTTTTTGTTCATCAGTTTATGTTGTTCATTATATTCCACAAATGAGAGAGATCATGTGTGGAAAGATCATGATTATCTTTCTCTGAATGGCTTTTCACTTAGCAATATCCCAAGAAACTAGAAACACCAATCAGAAAGGACATATGCACCTCTATGTTCATAGCAGCACAATTTACAATAGCTAAGATCTGGAAACAGTCTAAGTGCCCATCAGCAGATGAGTGGATTAAAAAATTGTGTTACATCTACACAATGTAATACCACGCTGTGGTAAAAAAGAAAGCATGGTTATCTCTTTACCACACATATAGGAATATAGACTGTCACTCCACCTGTCTGATTCCAAACTACTGGTCTCCATTTCTTTAGAAAAAAAAATGTTCATAATAGTGTCTTGGAGATCAAATGAGCACAGGTTAGTGAATACCAGAATGCACCACCCTGGGAAGGGAAGCAACAGCACTGGAGAGAGTAGGGAAAGCTAGGGTTCCTCTGGGCCTCTCTGAATTTTTTTCCCTTAACCTAGCAAATATTCTTCCATAGTGTGCTTCACAGAATGGCACAGGACACAGTACAAATATTTATACTTGCATTCCTATAACATCCAGTATTAATCAAAGGCAAATACTGGATATCACATTTTCATAGACTTTTCCTAACATGCGATGGCACAAATGTATGAACAACACCCCCCCCCAATTATAATCCCAGACATACAAGCTTTTGTAATTTATCCAATAATTTGGCAGTCTTCATTTCATTTTCCTCTGATGGAGTACAATCAAGGATAAAACTGGCCACAAAAGATTTCCCATTGAAGATGCCTTGTCACCTGAAGCCCACATTCTGACCAGAGCTAGTTCAGTTCATCTTAACATTCACTTCCTACATCCTCCTGGCACTGTCTTCTCAAGTGCCCAAATGACTACCATAGTACATGATTTTACCATTGGAAAGACTACATAAATCCAAATATCATAATAGCTGTTTCCAAATATTTTCAATACTCTCATGAGAAAAAGAATTAGGGTATTATTGTGTGATTCCAAAAATAGAATTAAAACAAAGTATAAAGTTAGATGGAAACATCAACAAAGTAATCCAACTTGGTACTCAATTAAGCAGAGTTCCCCAACAATTAAGGTAATCAAACCACAGCTACATAAACACTTCATAAAGAATATCCAGAAAGCCAGTCGGTAGTTAACTTTGAATCTAAATACTTTACCTCTGCCAGCACCTCACATAATGTCTCACCTATAATAAGTATCAAACAAACATTTGCTGACTGTATAAACATAAACAAGAAACTTTAATGTATATAAAATATCAGGTGACATTTCTATTTTTAGCATAGTAAGTAAATGAAATACTTTTTTATACTATTGGATTCCACAATTCTATCCTGAGAAATAGGACATTAAAAATCTGTAATGAAGATAAGGACACATATGTAACACCTTAATCATTAAAGAAAAATAATTCTATCTAATGAAAGAGTAATATGCAAATTAGGCATCACTCCATCACAAAAATGGCTGCCCCATGGCCACAAAAAGGCGGCACCCATAGCCACAAGATGGCTGCACACAGTCCAGCTCAGCCCTGCCACTGAAGTGGTCAGGCCTGTTAGCCAGGCAGGTGGCGGGGGAGGCGGGGGGCCCGAGGGTTTGAACAGGTGAACAGAGGGTGCTGGGGATCCCCTGCCCAGGCCAGATGCCTCAGGCACGAGCACAGGTGCAGCCGGTGATTGGAGGGATATGAGGGTGTCCTACCCAGGCATAAGGCCTGGGCCAGAGGCCTCAGGCCTGGGCAGGGGCAAGGCCAGAGATCACAGGGGCCTGGGTATCAGTGGAGCTGACAAAGCAGGGGTCTAGGGCTCTCCTACCCAGGCCTGTAGCCTTGGCCAGAGGCTGCAGTGGGGCAGGGGCAGAGTCTGTGATCTCAGGGGTCTGGGCAAGGGTGGAGCAGGCAACGGCAGAGGCCTGGGGGTCCCCTTCCAAGGCCTTTAGCCTTGGGCAAGGCTGCCAGTGAGGCAAGGGCTGAGCCCGCAATAGGAGGGGCGTGGGGGTCCCCTGCTTAGGCCTGCAGCCTTGGCCAGAGGCTGCCAGTGGGGCAAGGGTAGAGCTGGCAATGGCAGGGGGCAGGATCAGAGCTGGTGATCACAGAGGCCTGGGCTCTGTGAAGCTGGCAATCGGAGGGCCTTGGGGGTCCCGTACCCAGGCCTGCAGCCTCAGTCAGAGCTTACAGGCCTAGGCAGGGGTGGAACTGGCATTGGAGGGGCATGGGGGGAGCCGGTGATCAGGGTGAACTACAGAGGAAACACTTTTTCTTACCACTCACTGACTATGCTCCCTATATGCTGCTGGTAATATTCTTAGTAACTTGGGTAATAAGAATCCAAAAAAAATGATCTAGGGTTTTTTCACCACACTCATGGAGAAAAAAAAAATGAAGGTTCACTGCTGGAAGTCTAAGAAATGTCATATCCTGCCCTAGCCGGTTTGGCTCAGTGCATAATGCCTCAGCCTGCTGACTGCAGGGTCTGGGTTTAATTCTGACCAAGGGCATGTACCTAGGTTGCAGGCTCCTCCCTGGCCAGGGCCCAGGTCAGGGCATATGCAGGAGGCAATCTATAAAAGTATTCTTCTCACTTTGATGTTTCTGTTTTTCCTTTCTCTTCCACATTCTCTAAAAATCAATGGAAACATCCTCAGGTGAGGAGAAAGAGAGAAAGAAATGTAATATCCTATGAAAGACACATCTTGAAAATGTCTAAACAAAGTTGTCATTTTTTCATGGTGAAGGGACTGGAGTCTGTGTTGATGAAAACACCTTGGTGGCTGTGGTGACTGGCAGTGGCTGCAGCAGCGAGGTGATGGGGCTGGTGGCTTTCCCTGATTAGCCTGGTTGCCTCCCACAAAGGGAGGCCAGACTGCTCCCACGGGGAGCAGGGAGCAGGCCTAAGCTGTCAGTAGGACACCCCCTAAGGCTCCCAATATGTGAGAGGGTGCAGGCTGGGCTGAGGATCCCCTTCCCAGTGTATGAATTTTGTGCACAGCGCCCCTAGTAATACAATAATTTTTAAAAAATCCATAATGAATTGACCAGCAGACAGATGAACAGACATATTTTACAAAATGGAGACATACAAGTCACCAATTTCTAGGTGGCTGTATATCCTCCAGGATACATGTAGGTAATCATTTTAATAAAAGAGAGGGATAGCTTCTTACTTGGTCTGAAAATCCTTTGAAAATCTTAACCAAAGATTGATATGTGATGGACTGCATACTACATGAGTTTTCCACACTAAAGCCCTAATAATGTTTCTCTGACTCCCATTTCACTCTGTCAAACCTGCTATGCTCTTCAAACTGAAGAAGATAATAAAGAGGCCACATACCCCTTTAGGGGGAGAAAAACCTTTCAGAATATTTTCATGGTAAGCTTTATGAAGTGTCATAAGACTCATAATACCTCCTTTGCCACTAGAAGGTTGTAGGCTATGAACTCCCTCCACCATAGAGAGAGCGCATGAGGCGTGCTGTGTAGAATCACCACAGGGAAAGGTCTACCCTTGCTCATACTGTTTAGAAGCATTTGCTTCCAGACCTCCAGTTTCTCTGGACTTGCCACAGGTTCAGACATACATGCTGCTGCAGAACTGGATCCTTCAAGAGAGCTCTCTGACGCTTCCCTTGGTCATCTGCTCAGGGAATTTTCTGACTTACTAGTAAAGTACCCACATAAAAACCCATTATGTTCACTTGGCTCTCCTGCAAAGAACTTCTGAAAAGCCACAAGGAAACCACTCCTTCCTGCCGCTTCTCCATTTTCAAGACTTGCAAATGTCTTGGCATTTATATTGTGGGATTGAGGCTTGTCTTTCTAAGATTATTCTTATCTGACTGACAGTTGTAAGACCTTCCAGGGTAGAAACAAGCCATCACTAAACCTGCTTACTGATCTGGAAATGTGGACTTGAAAGCATCATTTAGATGATTTTCAACACGTTTGGAAGTAATAAGCAGGAAACACAATCCATTGTCACTTTTAAAATAACTATGGAATATTTTGTGTATTCTATTAAAGCATACTCAAAAACATTAAACCATAAAATTGAGCTGCTTTTATGTGATGCTGATGACAAGTGTGGTCACTCTGAAAATAGTATCATTTCATGACCACAGAAGACAAATAAAAAAGAACAACAACTTCCTGTGCCTTGATCAACTGCCAGGAAAGATGGTAGATAAAGTGCAACCGAGGAGAACAGTAATGAGAATTAAAATTTCAATTTCATACATAAAATTACTATATGTATCTCAGGCCATCTGAAGGTGAACAGGACAAATACTGAGTCATCTGTGGGGTTTTAAAAGAAATAGAATCCTTAGGCTTTGGTCAGGTGTTAGTGAAATGCACTCTGTGGGTAGGTAATCTAAGAATCTGTATTTTTGGAAAGCTAACTCATTCAATTCACTTATTATTCAGGTTCAGATACCACGTTAACTGAATATTGTGGCTTGTTGCTTAGATTCTCCATTTCACACCTGCCACCTCCCTGGTGCGGCCCGCATCAAATGACTGGTTGATGTGACAGAACAAATCCTGCACATGCATGCCTTGATTTTGGAATAACTTTTAAGGAATAATAGCTGCAGATCTTCCTTTAAGCTTGGATGTTTCTCTCACTCCTTCATATCTGTTTTTCCCGGAAGCACACCTCAATAAAATTCCTGCAAGAAACTCTCCATCTTAGAATCAGTTTCTCAGGAAACCCAACCACAGATAGCTTGTGCTTACCTATTCCTTAAATGCAGACTCTAAAATAGTCGGTGGGAGATAGCAGAGCAAGAAGAGAAGGGTGTACTTATGGGGGAGGACCAGGAGTCCCAAAGCACCATGGGTTAGGGTATGAGCAAAGCAGGAATTCAGTCAGGCATTCAAGTGGAGGGCAGGGTAGCATAAGGGTCCCAGTGGAGTGAAGAAGGCGTCAAAGAAAAGGTTGGCTGGCACAGAATGTCAGGAAGAGTTCCTCCCTGCACGGGCTCGTGAAGTTGGGGGAGGGTAAGAAGGAAATCCCTCCAGGATCAAAGCAGCAGTGTAAGCCCAACACTGGGTTTGAAAGCCCAAATAGAGTGAGGAGGATGTCTGTACAAGAGATGAGGCAAACTGAGTAGGGAATCAACCAATGTGGGTTAGGTAGGGTGTCTGTATGGGGGTTGTTGAAAGGAGGCAGAATAGGGGTCATGCATATGCACAGAACTGTCTCCAATAAACTTCCTGCACATAAATTCATATCTGTTTCTTGGGTAATCTGAACTAAGATACTACTGGATAGGGAGCATCTAATGCATATGTATTATGAAGAAAGGGAATTATATTTTTTTAAACTCTTGGGTCCGTCCAATCTCATTTATTATAATCTTATAGATAAAAATAATAGCAATGAGAAGGAAAGAGGACCAGAAGCTGAAGGAAAAATGAATAAAGGAGCAGAAACAGCAGCTATTTATGTTAAACATCTCAAAGTGTGCATGACTATACAGGCTTTACATGTTTTTACCCTCAACAGCCACACAAAGAAGTTATACCGATTTTATAGTGGAGGAACTAACAATCAGAGAATTTTCATAGGCAACTAATATTGTCCCTATTACCTGAACCCCAAACTGACAGATTTAATTCTCCCTAGAGCCTCTTCTTACATTTTTAAGAATAAGGTTAAAAGAGACAGAGTAGGGAAGAGTGACTAAGCCACATTAGGTTCTAGGCAATCAATAATAAGTGGCTCACGGGTCAGAGTGTAACAGCTAATAGGAATAGCTCAGATTTATTGAATAGTTCCTCTGTGCCAAGCACTGTATTGAGTTACTTACATGGATTTCCTCATTTAATCCTTAGGACGACTGCCTGAGAGAGGTAACATTATTAACCTCTTTACCCCTGAGGATACTGATGCTCAAAGGTGTTATGTAACCTATTTAGGTTCATGCAAGTAGTGTAGTCCAATGATTCTCAAACTTCAGCATGGAGGAACACCTGGAGAACTTGCCACAACATAGAGTACAGGGTTCTGCTCCAGAGTTTATGAGTTAGAAGACCTGGGATTCTGAGAATTTGCACTTTTGTAAGTTTTCACATTGATGCTGACATTGTTGATCCAGAGACCACATTTGAGAATCACTGTTAGAGACAAAGACAATGTTCAACACTGACTATATCATAACTAGAGAGCCCCGATATTCTCTGCTAAAGAGACGTTTTTAGCAAAGCTAAACCTGGGTTAGGAATGAGAGCCAATGCACTCCCCTGACCTATTTCACAATGCTAAGCAAGGTGTTTTGTATTTCAATTACTGTGTAAAATTATAATAACTAAACCTTTAGCAAACCCATGAAATATTGTGAAGTATGACATTTCCCCTAACATAAATACAAAATTTTTTAAGAGGTCAATCAAGTAAGGAAATAACAATTTATTTCCAAAGGGAGGTCATACTGTAAGAGGTCCAGATATTTAAGCACCTCCAGAGAAAGCAGGTGGTGCCCGCCAGAGCCCCTAAGAACAAAGGTGTGTCAGGAAACTGCTGGGTGTCAGTGGGAAAGAAGAGAAGCAGGAGGTGGGAGAAATGGGGCAAGAGAAAGTATTTAACTTACTACAATTGCCTCTTAAAAGCGGGGAGTGGGGTGTATAGGCTTTAAAATTAGTAGAGAACTAAATAGAGGCCCTGTTCTAGGAGGGGTTAGGTTACCTAGAACCCATCGCCTGGCTCTGTAGAGGACAAATAAAATGTGTAGCCTCCATTGGCATACAGTTTTGAGAAAGTTATGTAACAATATGAAGACAGAACCCAACAGGTTTGTGGCAAAGCTCTGGCACAGTGGCAATGATTAGGACAAACCACAAAGTGTCAAGTAGGAGGAATCAAGGTGGAGGGAGCATCAACACTCAGCCCTGGATCTCCCAGACCCTAAGAAAATGGAATTCAACCAAAGGAAATGACTAAAAAGTTACCTCCGTTTAAGCACTCCCCCAAAGAGACGATTAATAATACCTTCTAACTTGGGTAGAGCATACTCTTGCTGTCTGGCAGTTTTATTTTTATTATTACTAGCATACTAGGCAATTGTATATATACAAGTAGCTACAAATGGCTATTTTTTTTATACTCACTCTAGGATATGTTTATTGATTTTAGAGAGAGAAGAAAGGAGGGAGGGTCAGAGCAGAGGGAGAGAGAAAGAGAGAATGTGAGAGAGAAACATCAATAGGTTGCCTCCCATATGCACCAGGACAGAGAGACAGAGCCCTGGCCAGGAGTCAAACCTGCAACCTTCTGGTGTACACGACGACGTTCCCAACCGACTGAGCCACCGGCCAGGGCTAAGAGACCTTGTTTTGGAAGGCGATGCACTATACACTTAACAAGATAACTCTTCTGAGAACACTTTCACATGTGTCTGTATCCTTTGGATGATTGCGGCAGATGTAATTGAATAGAAATCATCTTCAATGCTGTTAAAGTGAAATGACTTTTGACCCCTTTTTTCAAAATGTTCATGTATTATAGTCTTTTTGCTTTTTCAACAGTATTTTCTTCCCCTTAATATATTGTTTTTACTACACCATTTAGGGATTGGTTACCTTATGTGTGTTCAGGGAAATAAAATAACCAAAACTTGGAAACAAAGAGAAAAGAAGTTTTATAATTTAAAAAATGTTATACTAGAGCACTTTCTAATAAGACTGCCTGGAAATCATCTGATTCTCTCAGAGAATATACTTTTGATTTACTATTCATAGTTAATGAAGGCTCCCATGTCTTATATCTGTAAATTTAGAGTTGATTTGTAGAAAATGAACCAGGTGTGTGTGTTATTTTTCCTGTTTGATAGAAAAGGTATTCCCTAAAGATTATTGCATATTGCCCTTTACGATAGTTATGAGTTTTATATCATTTGTCCCAAATTTATTTTTCTACTGAACTTAGAAATCTGAATTTATCATATAATCATTGAATCACCTTTGTCATTAATGATTTAAGTAAAATTTTGACATGTTAACAAGTTATATGAGTATTACTTTTCTATCTTCTATTATCAATTTTTCTTTTTTATATCTAGCATTATTTTGTGTTAGTTTCTGGTGTACAGTATAGTGATTAGGCAATCACATACTTTACAAAGTGTTCCCACTGATATTTCAAGTACCATCTGGCACCATATATAATTATTATACTACTAGATGCCCAGTGCACAAAATTCATGCATGGGGGGCATTCCTCAGCTCAGCTTGTACCCTCTTGCAGTCCAGGAGCCCTTAGGGGATGTCCGACCAATGGTTTAGGCCCACTTTAAGCCAGTGGTTGGACATCCTAAGCACTGCTGTGGAGGCGGGAGAGGCTCTGGTCACCGCTGCTGAGCTTGCCAGCTGTAAGCCCAGCTCAGGGCTTCTGGCTGAGCAGTGCTCCCCCTGTGGGAGCACACTGACCACCAGGGGGCAGCTCCTGTGTTTAGTGTCTTCCTCCTGGTGGGCAGTACACATCATAGGAACTGGTCATTCCGCCATTAGGTCAATTTGTATATTAGCCTTTTATTATACAGAATTAGCGACTATATTTCCTATGCTCTATTATTTTTTAACAATTTGAAAATCATACATTTTCATGTACATTAGATGGATTCATTTTTTTCAAGTCTTTTATCAACATTTTTCATATCTCAATTCAAACGACTGACTGAATGAATAAAGTTTAAATAAATAAAGTTTAAACGAACGCAGTAAGGTCAACTATCACATCATAAATATCAGGTACAAGACTTATGTTTCTTGTTACCTTATCCAGTGCTTTAAAAATTGTAGGATATCAATGAGAATTTTTATGTAAAAATTTAAGAAGTTTTTGATAAGTTAAATGAACTAAACTGCTCCCCTGGAATAGACCTATACTCTGTCTTACCACATTTATAGGCCACTTCATCAAAAACTCTAATTCATAAAGGGGAAAGAAAATGAATATGGCAAAGTCCATGTCCTTGTAGACTACACAGTTTAATCAACTCATTGAGTTATTTTGTGTGATATGGAGTGCCTCCTAAGTACCCACACTTACTTGATATTAGCAGTAAACAACTTTTCTGCCTTTCACTGAGTATACTTTCCAGAAAAGTGGGGAGAAGAGACAAAATCAGATGCATAAAAAAGTCAGATGTTGATATGTGCTATGAGGAAAATTAAATTAAGAGAATAACAATGATAGAGGCTGCAATTTCATATGCGGTTGGGTGTGGGGTATCTGAGAAATTCTATATTTGAGCCAGGAACAGAATGAAGTGAGGAGATAGTGTTCTAATTTATAGTGGTCTCAAACAAATGATATTATAAATATTAATTGTCTGTCTTAGAAAACATTTTAAGCAAAGTGATAAATAAGAGATAATCAACTCAAAATATAATTTCTATTAGCATGTTATCTATAAATTTATTCCAAAAGTTAAAACCAAAATCAATTTTGTCTTCTTGAATAATATAAATGCAGTTAATTACACAGCAAAGAATAATATAAAATTTATTTTCCATGTCAGAATCTCTGATTCCTAGCATCATCAAAGTCAAAATAATTACCTTTTCTTACTGTTCTACAGTTCCTCAAAATATCTTGCTTATATTGTTACTAGAGGCCCAGTGCATGGATTCGTGCACCACTGGTGTCCCTTCGTGTAGTCTGAGGGGATTGGGCTGAAACCAGCAATCCAACGTCGCCTGCTGCCTACAGCTCCTGCTCATCACGGCCCCACTGCACTTGCCACTGTCACTTGGTAGACTTGCTGCTACTCCACTGTGGTCTTCAGGCTGCAGCAGCCAGCTGTGAGCCCTGAGTCTGGCACCTGTCGGTCAGCTGAGAACACTGATTACGTTGAGCATCTGCCCTCTGGTGCTCAGTGTACGTCATAGCGACCAGTCCACCAGTCATTTGGTCACTTAGGCTTTCAGATAGATGATAGATAGATAGATAGATAGATAGATAGATAGATAGATAGATAGATAGATTAGTAGTCATAACCTTGACTGAACATTGAAATCACTTGGGGAATTTTAAATACATATGCGTGGCCTGGATCCCAGCATCAGTTTCTGGTGTAACTGGTTTTGGGTGTAGCCTAAGCATAATGATTTTGTTAGCTCCCAAAGTGAGCCTAATGTGCAGCCAAAGCTGAGAAGCACTAATATAAACCACAACTTTACTAGACAGTCTTCTCCTCTGCCTGCTCCCACCATATCCACCCCAGAGTTTCTAGCTTTTCTTTTTATTTGTTGGCAGAAGAGCCATGCCTGCTCTTTGTGTTTTGATAATACCTTCTAAGTCTTACTAGACCTTCCTATTGGCAGACTGCATTTTATTCTTTATATTTGAAGACATTTCCCCCTTAGAGTTCAGATTTCCTGTTTTAACTTAAATTAATCACTTTCTAGGCAAATTCATTGCTCTCATCCTAGAATCCTCTTCATTGAACTCTTGGCTTAGTTCCACAATTGTATGCAAGTTACATAATCTTTGGATTTTACCCTTGTTTTGCTGAAATATATCTTCAATGACTTCCTTAGGAATGATGTATGGGCATATTTTTTGAGTCCTTGTAGATCTGAAAATGTATCACATTTACCCTTACAATTGATACAGCTGTGGATAGAATATTAGATTTAACACAATTTTCCTTGAAAAGCTGATGATATTGTTTCATTTTATTCTAGCACTTAATGCTGCTGATGTGCATTATGTTGCTCCTGCTTTCTTTGCTCCTGCTTCACTGACTCATTTATTCCTCAATTTGAACAATACTTTGCATATCTTTGATTTTTATTACATATTCTACATGATTTCATTATCTTTACCTTTGCTTAACCTTCTACTGAACATCATAATTTTTAATTTCCACATTTTTTATTGTTTTCATAATGCTTCTTCCACTTAACATCCTGTTCATGTTTTGTGGGCACAAGGTCATCTTGAATTACTATGAGGATTTTTTTTTCCTCTTTTGTCTTCAGAATTTTAACTTTTTTCTTCACAATAGGGTCTGTTTTCTTTCTCATATTGTTGATTTTCTTCTTCAAGTACCTGGCAATCCACTATTATCCTTTTAAAGTTTCAGATGATGAGGTAGAACAGTTGACTGAGAACTCTGAGTACATGAGACAGAGGATTTGGCTTACCTCCTAATGGACGAGTCATTTTTCACTAAGTTGGGGATCCCCAAATATCAGAATAAGAAGGGCATCATATAGGTGACTAACACCCACCACTGTAGCTCAAGTCCTCTTTGACCAGTTAACTTAACCTTCTAGGAAAGAGCTTTCCATTTTACAGGAAGGTACATATCAGTTTACTGATGAGCTAGTATGAAAGAGAGAGAGAAGTCAGATCTCCAATGCTCCATGGACAGACTTTCAATTAATCACCTATTTTAGCCTCTTTTCCCACTGCTCTCTGAACCCAACTCTGGAGCTTTTGTGATGCTACAAGGAGAGATCATATACCTCCCCTTTTTGTGAGTGTTCTTTTGGGTATTCTGGGCATGACTCCCTCCTCTCTGTTTGATTTTTTAAAACACTACCACTTGATTTCTGCCTGCCAAAAATTTGTTGAAGTCTGTCATCTACTAATAACCTCCCTCCATAATTTATTCATTGGTTTAGATTTATTATTCTTTTTAAATTTTCCTCTGCTATTATATTAATTGGATCTTAGATGAAGGGAGAGCAGTAAGTATGCTTATTGTGCTACCTGGAGTCAGAGAAATCAAGGTTTCATTTTTAAGTTTACCTGTTATAACTTAAATTTGACCCAACAATTGTTTTGACAATTGTTTTTTACTATTAGAGGATTCATCTAGTGACAGACAAATTACATCAAGAGGCTGACTCAGTGATGAATTGTACCCAATTAATTGCACCAAATACAGATTTTTTTGTCTGTAAGGCAGATGCCAAGGCCAGAACATAGCTGTTTATGCTAGATATGCACAGGTTTGCCTGTGCACCAACATTTGTAGAAACTTTAAGAATAAAGTTGGTAAGTCTCATTCTCACAAGAGATAGGGACCTCTTGAACTCCTCCAAAGTCTCAGATCCACTCTCAGTTCCTTAGATCAATTCAATGTGAGCCAAGAGGAATTGAACTGATTCGAACTGATTCTAAATTTCAGTAGTCTGTAATGCCATTGTCCCTTCTTGCCCAGTTCTGGGCTGCTATTTGCTCCTCCTGCTGTTGGCATAAGGCTTCCCCACACACAGTTTCCATGTCACCATCCACAGCATCATGCCTACCCACCTGCCTGAATTCCAGTGTCATCATTTCCTGATTGTTCCCATCTAGGATGTGTTTAGACTCATAAGTATGATATAAGTCAATTTGTACAAACATGAGATAGAATAACAAGGATGAGAAATTATCTGAAACAATACCAAAAGCTCATTTCTAACAATTTTCACTGCAGCCTCCCCAGTGCTAATCACTGTCCTTTTGTCCTGCTGTGCTCTCCCTTGGGAGGGAGGATGACAGGTTCTAGGAGTGTGGGTTTGGAAAGAATCAGGGCTCTACTATGGCAGAGTGTTTGTTTCCCCACCCAAGAATGAAGAACACAACACTACTGTCTCAGATAATGCTTGGGAATTGCTGAACACTATTCACTGTTAGGACCTAGATAAATCTAGACATGCATTTTGGCACTGCATAGTGCCCCTCTGATATCACGTGCTCGATCCTGCTTAAAGCACAGAATTTGCCTATAAGGACTTCACTGTGTGACCTTGGCCTGTACACTTAGCTAAGAGTTCTTGATTCTAAATCTTGTTCCATCTTCAAAGAAGTACTTAAGAACAAAGCAATTGCTTCTACATAGTGCACCATTTTGCCCAGCTGGCATAGCTTAGTAATTGAATGTTGACCTATGAACCACACTTGGAGGTCACACTTCAATTCTTCATCAAGGCACATGCCTGGGTTGAGGGCTTGATCCCCAGTGTAGGGTGTACAGGAGGCAGTAGATCAATGATTCTCTCTCATCACTGATGTTTCTCTCTCTCTCTCTCCCTCTCCAATCCTCTCTTAAATAACTTAAAGTGTATTTAAAAATAAATACTGTGTCATTTTAATAACTATAATCGAGGAGGAATATTTATATCAATTTTATTTGTAAAATCTAAGTTAATCATTTTGGGAAAAGACTTGCTTGTTATTTTAAATAAATGACAAATGAATATTTTCCTATGAAAATATACTTATATTATTATTTTGTGATGAGGAACAATGGTAGGAGTTTATAAAACTCCTTATTTAAAATTTGAAAATATCATGTATAATGCAAATAGGTATATTTACTGAGAGTCTTAACCTACCACACAGCTTAATCTACATAATTAAATGAATAAGTGTGCATAATTAAAGTGGTAAAGATTATTGTAATAGTTTTTCTGTTAAATTATGTCATCTGAGACATCAATGTGACAGAATAGAGAGCCCAGAAGTAAACCCTCACTTATATGATCAATTAACCTATAACAAAGGAGCAAAGACTATACAATGGAGTAAATGGTACATTGTCAATAAATGGTGTTGTGTAACTGGGCAGATGAATGCAAAAAAAAAAAGAGAAAGAAAAAGAAACTGGACCACTTTTTTATACCATATACAAAAATAAACTCAAAATGGAGGAAAGACTTAAATATAAGACTGAAACCATAAAACTCCTAGAAGAAAAATAAATAAACTATTTGGCATCAGCCTTACCTTTTTGGATATGAGCAAGGAAAACTAAAGCAAAAATAAATAAATGGGAGTTCATCAAAATAAGAAGCTTCTACACAGCAAAGTAAACCATCAACAAAATAAGACAACCTACTGAATAGGAGAATATTTTTGAAATGATCTATCCAATAAGGGGCCGATACACAAAATACATGAGAAACTCATATGACTCAATAACAAAACATAAACAATCTGATCAAGAAATGGGCAGAAGGAGAACTTATTTGCCAATGTTATCACCGATAAGGGTTTAATCTCCAACATTTATAGGGAACTCATACAACTTAACAAAAGGAAGATAAAAAATCCAATAAAAAAATTGACAAAGGACCTAAATAGACACTTTTCAAAACAGGACATTCAGAAAGCCAAAGGACATAAGAAAACATGCTCAAAATCACTAATCATCTGAGAGATGAAAATCAAAACAACAATGAAGTATCATCTCACACCTGTCAGAATGACTATCATCAATAAATCAACAAACGACAAATGCTGGAGAGGATGAGGAGAAAAAGGAACACTTCTGCACTGCTGGTGGGAATGCAGACTGGTGCAGCCACTATAGAAGACAGTATGGAGTTTCCTCAAAAAATTAAAAATGGAACTCCCATTTGACCTTGTGATCCCACTTCTGGGATTATATCCCAAGAAAGCCGAAACACCAATCAGAAAGGATATATGCATCCCTATGTTCATAGCAGCACAACTTACCATAGCTAAGATTTGGAAATAGCCTAAGTGTCCATCAGCAGATGAATGGATTAGAAAACTGTGGTACATCTACACAATGGAATACTATGCTGTTGTAAAAAAGAAGGAATTCTTACCTTTTTCAGCAACATGGATGGGACTGGAGAGCATTATGCTAAGTGAAATAAGCCAGTCAATGAAAGAAAAATACCACATGATCTCACTTATTTATGGATAATAAAGACCATTATAAACTGATATACATAAATAGATACAGAGGCAGAACAGCATTGAACAGACTGTCAAACTATAGCTGGAAGGCTGGGGAGGGTTGGGGCGGGGCGTTAAGAGATCAACTGGAGGACTTGTATGCATGCATATGAGCATAATCAATGGACACAAGACACTGGAGGGTAGAGGAGGAGGGGTGAAGGTCAAGAAAAAAAATGGAGACTTATCTAACACTGTCTGTAATACTAAAAGCAATAAAACAAAATTTAAAAAAAAAAGAAATGGGCAGAAGACATGAAAAGACGTTTCTCCGAAGGAAACAAACAGACACATGAAAAGATGCTCAACATCACTAGTAATCAGGAAAATGCAAATCCAAACCACAATGAGATATCACCTCACAAAGATCAGAATGGCTAGTACCAAACAATCAACAAACAGGATGTGTTGGGAAGGATGTAGAGAAAGGGGAAACCTGTGCACTGTTGGTGAGACTGCAAATTGGTGCAACCACTATAGAAAACAGTATGGAGATGCCTCAAGAAACTAAAAATAGATCTACCCTATGACCCATATTTATCTGAAGAAAATGAAAGCATTAATTTGAAAAGATTTATAAAACACTATGTTCATTGCAGTATTATTTACAATAGCCAAGGTATGAAAACAATTTGGGTGTCCATAAAGAAGATGTGGTACATATGTGGTATATATATATACACATACAGGCAGTCCTCAGGTTACCTTGGGCTCAACTTACATCATTTTGTGGTTATATGGCCACCTCACAATTATTTATAAAAAAAAATTCCATCATTTTGACATATGTACATATGTGCTTTATGGTTTTGACCAGTATCATGAGGAGGAGTTTGGATCCCAGTTTTCAGTATTTTTTAAAGCATCAGATGATTCTAATATGCATCCAAGTTGAAAGACTACTCTTCAAAATATAGAATGTCAATACTTGCATTACATCTAAAAAGAGCAGCTCTAAAATTTAATCCCTACTATAAAGCCAGTGAAACATGGTGGAGGGTAAAGCAATATTACTTGGAATAATATTTACCACACTTGCTTGTTCATAGATGACCTGGGACAGTTGAAAATGTCAATTTCTAGAGCACTATCCTAATTCAGAGGGCTTCCTGACTCATCCCAGACTCAACAGGTCTGGGGTGAGAACCAAGAATGTACATTCTAACATGTATCCCAGCTAATTCATAGGATCATATATGTACAGTCAATATGAACTTTGCATTCCAATAAAGACATAAATGTCACGGGACTCTAAAGCACAGTGTTAGAGTCACAGGCATGTGTGAGAGAGCCCATGTAAGCCTTCCCACAGGAAGTCTTGACACTGGCTTGCATCACAGAAAAATGTACAGTCAGACTGACAGAAATTTCCTTAGAGGTACTGATTTTTGGATAATGAGAGCATAAAACTCATCCACCAGCCTGGCAAACAGCAGTCAGCAGCATATGAAGGAAGTGGCACTGGACAGTGGAGGTGACAATGGATCTCAACTTCCTTTGGCCTTGTATCCATCCTGAGTATGGAGAATCACTTTGATGAATTTCTCTTCTCTTTCTAGTTGCTTTATCCTAGCACTCTCTCATCACTTTATGCTTAGTTCTTAGCTGTGTACCTAAGTATGAGGTCCACAACTTTTACTTAACTATTGGCCCAAGGGATCACTTCCTTCTGGACATGAATGAAAGATGTGGAAGTAGATACTGCACAGGATCAGCAAACTATAACCAACTGCATATTAGTTTGTTTTTAATTTGTAAAAGTTTTTTTTTTGTTGATTTCAGAGAGGAAGTGAGGAGAGAGATAGAAACATCATAATGAGAGGGGTATCAGTTGGCTGCCTCCTGCATGCCCCCTACTGGAAATCAAGCCCCAACCCAGGACTTACTCTTGACTTTATAGAAATGTAATAGGCATGAAACCTGTTAGCTTGAGTTCATTTTCTGTTCACTGTGTTTTCTCTTGAAGGATATGTGCATCTTGGATTTGTTGAGAGGGGTAAGCTGTATTGTATAAACCAATCATGTTCCCCAAGATCTGGTCAAGAATACAGTGAACCCTTGTCTATGCAGAGGAAGAACTCTCTGTGTTCCTGGATTTATTTTCAAAAATTGCTTCTGTGAGTCTAGAGTTTAATCTCTGTTTCCATCAGGATAAAACTTGCTTTAAACAAGCTCTTTTCAAGTCCTTACTTGAAAACAAGAAGCCATGGTCCAGACTAACTGTTGGAGAGTCTTCATTTTACTGATAACAAAAGGTGATATAGACCACCCTGCTCAACATAAATCTCACGTAAAGATTGGATAGTAAGATTGCTGGTTAATCTTCCACAGTTCCAAACAAGTCTTAGATTAGTCAACTGAAGCATTTACATTTTATTGAACTTTTTCATATTAAGAAACTTCCTCCTAAACTCACCATGCATGCAGCTTACTCCTTGTTCTCAATTGATAACTATTAAAGATAAATCCTTAAGAGAAGGCATGATGTCTGCATTAGTTATCTATAGCTGCATGACATATTACTTCAAAATTTAGTGGCTTAAAACAATATTCATCATGTCACTGTGTGTCAAGAATTCAAGCACCGTCTAGCTGTTCCTCAGGCTCTGGCTTCTCATAAGGTTGCAATCAAGGAGCTAGCCAGAGCTGCTGTCATTTTTAAGTTCATCTGGGAAAAGATCCTTTTCTAAGTTTACTGACTTGGCTGTTCCCCATGAACTGTTGGGCTGAGGGCCTTAGTTTTCCACCATTTAGCCTCCATCCTTGGCTCTTCACCATGTACTTCTCTCTCCAAAGAGCAGCGTACAGTATAGCAACTGGTTTCATCAGAGTGAGTAAGCAAAGGGTGGAGAGGGAGAGAGAGGGAAAATGATAGTGAGATGGAAGTCACTGTCTTTCACAACCTAATCTCAAAAGCAGCATTTCATCCCTTTGCCATATTGTGCTTGTTAGAAGCAAGTCCAGCCCACACTTAAGGTGACAGGATGACACAGGGTGTGAACATCAGCAAGTGGGGACCACTGCGAGCCATCTTAGAAGTCTCACTACCACAATCTCCTTGTGAATAAAACTGCCAAATGGGAACTAAAATTTTAAAGAAGAAGTTTCAGAAGATTATTTGCTGGACTGACAGGGGTTTTAAATTTGTGAAAGACTTGTCCCATTCTCATTGTGAGCAGTTACTTTAAACTTACTCTTCACAAATCTCTCAAACTCATCACCTCCACCTGTATAATCAGTTCCTCACTGGCAGAGAAAATGTTCCTACAAAGACATTGTTTCTTATTCACAGAGAAAATGAAAGCAATCAAATGCGATTTTCCAAACCACAGACTGTCAAAAGAAAAATATGTGGCTATGTTTTTGCTTATCCTTTTCTTAAAATTCTGATTTCAAAGATAGAGATATTTCTATTTGATGATAATCCCTTGCTGATACATCCTTTTCTTTGCATTCAAAGTCTCTATTTTCCATTCCTTCCTTTTTCCTGTACCCTCAACACAAGTCTCTCTGATAGCTTCGGTCGTAGCATGTCAAGTGCCAATGTTTCTCCCATGTTCTCTCCTTGCCCTCTTCAAATAATAACCATTGCTTTCTAGTTAACTGCTTACCTCCTTCTCTCTCCACAATACACTTAAACATGGTTTGTATTTTCACCAAGTTGTGGACCAAACTCTTGTCAAAGTGATCTGTTTCTAGCTAAATGCAATGGCTTCTTTCCAGGTCTTAGCTCAATTAGCTTTCTCTCTCACTTACTACTTAAGATTGCCCCCACCTTCCTGAGGTACTCCCATCCTGGCATCTATCATGCCACTGTGTTATGTCATTGCCGTTCCCGTCTGTCAATCTTCCTCAACCTATTGGCAGAGAAATCAGTCTGACCACAACACTTTCATGTTCACTTTTTGATTTCTAGGTCAGGGACTTTTTTTCCTTTTTGTTCCATAAGTACCCTTAAGAGGACTTGCCACTTTCCTGATTTTAATTACCATCTCTATGTAAACAACTCCTAAAGTTCTATCTTCAGCACACATTTCTCTCTCCTAAGTCTGCCTACATAAGAAAAAAAATCCACTTGGTAATTTAAGTTCAGTGTCAAACTAAACTCTTCAACCCCCTCAACCAAATTGACAGCACCTAAAAGGCTCCTCCTCTCTACAAGTAGAACTCCCTCCATCCTGCCACACAGTCAGATCCTGGGTAAATCCCTAACTTCTCCCTTTACTGGATGCCTCTGGCCAATAAACCATCAAGTTTCAATGAAGAAGAAGAAAAACAAGTGAAAGGATAATCCTTAACCCAATATGTCAAAGGCCCCACACTCCACATTTAATAAAAGTGAAATAAAAATTAGACATGTAAAGAACTGAATGAAAATTAGAAATGTAAAGAAGTGACCTTAATTAAAAATCTGGATGGCCCATGTGGTAGGCAGAATGGCCCCTGCAAAGCTGCCCATGGCCGAATGCTCAGAACCTATGACTACACTATATTACATGGCATGGAGGAAATGAAGTCACAGAAGCTAAAGTTGCTAATTAGGGAGATTTATCTTGGATTATCTAGTTTGGCCCAATGTAATTACAAGAGCCCTTAAAAGTGGAATTAGAAGGGGAAAACAAAAGAGTCAGTGTCAGTCTACAGTGTGAGAAAGTCTAACCAGCCTTTGCTAGCTTTGAAGATGAAGGGAGCATGAGTCCAGGAATGAGAACAGCCTTTAGAAGTTGATGGATTTTCCCCTGGAGTCTCCAGAAAGGAACACAGCCCTGCAAACTCCTGGATTTTAGCCCACAACTATGATATATGTGTGTAAACAGTTATTTTTGTTTGGAGAAAGTAGTACATTTGATATCCAAGATATTTTCTCTGCAGTGTCAAATTTACATTGGGCGAGCTTTCTTGTCTTTATTTTTTATTTATTTATTTTTTACTTGAGAGAGAGAGA
>PVJC01003242.1:0-72205 GCA_004026665.1 Murina feae
ACACCATTCAGCACCCACACCGCCAGCACCCACAACTGCCAGCACCCACACCATTCAGCACCCACAACCGCCAGCACCCACACCATTCAGCGCCCACACCATTCAGCACCCACACCGCCAGCGCCCAGGAGCACGGTGAGCGCGGCGCCTTCCCGCTGCGTGTGCGCCCAGGGCTGCCGGCGTCGCTGGCGTGTTTGTCTGGAACCAGATCCCAACGACACCTCGGACGGTGCCCTCCCGGATGGAGGCTGCACGGCCGGGTGAAGCTGCCAGGTCAGAGCCGGGAAACCTTCAGTCCCCGCACTGGGGCCGCCAGCCCTGCCCATCTCCCGCAGCCGGACGCCGGGCGGGGGCCTCCCCGCTATCAGCCCCAAAGGTGCAGCCCAACCCAAAGCGGCACCGAACTCGGACGCCGCAGACGCCGCAACGTGGGAGACGCAGGTGGCACGCGCGGACTCTGCCCCGACGACCCAGAGAGCAGCGCGGCGGCCTTGGGAGCCCCCCCCCAACTCCCGCACGCCTGCCCCTCCCTCCCGCCCTCCCCGCCCTCCCCAGCCTGTGGGCGTGGCCTGCGCGCCGCCCCGCCCTCCCCACGCCCGCCCAACTTGCCCTCGCGGTGGTGCTGTGGGCGTGGCCTGCTGGTCGCCCCGCCCCTTAGCAGCGGCCCTCGGTCACCTGACCGCCCGCGTCTCACGTGACCGGCTCTGCACCGCCATCTTGGATCTCCGGTGAGGAGCGGAAAAGCGGGGGAAAGAAGGCGCTGAGCTGGGAACCCGGCGGGAGAGGACGAGGGCGAGGGCACAGGGGCGCCCGGCCAGCCCCCCGGAGGCCCGCGGAGCAGCAGCCACCGCCCGACCGCAGGTACTGCGCCCCGAGGCCGCCCCTCGCCGCTGCGGGCGCCGCCGCGGGCCATGTGCGCCTCCCCGCGGGCCTCGCCGCCGCCCCCTGCGGTCCCGGTGCGCCCGCGACGAAGCCCGCGGCTGCCCGGCTGCCCCGCACCGCGCCCCCGCCGCCGGCCAGTCAGCACTGCAGGTGCAGAACAGCCCGCGCAGCAGCCCAGCCGCCTCGGTCCCCGCCTCGCCGGCTGGGAGCTCCCGCCGGGGAAGCCGGGGGCGCCAGGCAGCGGCTCGCGCGGCTGAGTGACAGGCGGGCCAGGCCGCCTCCGCGCCGGAAGCCGCCTCCGTGCGGGCCGGCTGCGCTCCGCCCTCCGCCCGCGTCTCTGTTGCCGGCGGCCTCGGAGCTGCGGCCTCCCGCGCACTCCTCCCTCCCCCCTCCTCCACCCCCGAGCCCTCGGTCCCTCGTTAGCGTTCGCTCCAGGGGAGGCAGCTGCGTCCTGCCCCGGCGGGTGGACCCTCCAGGTGGAACGGATCGGCGCCCTTGGAGCTCGCGGGTTCTTTGTGGATGGCGCACCCGAACCCACCCGGCAGCGGGAACCCGGGGAGGGGCCGGCCCCCGGGCTGCGACCAGGACCCTGCGTCCTGCCCTGCGAGGCGCGCGAAAGGGTGTGAAGTTTGCAGAATCACGGCTGTTAGGTTGTGGTCAGTTGTGATGCAAAACACAGTCAGTACGCGCGGGTCATCTGCTCCTTGTTCATTAGAAAGTGGTCCCAGCAAAACCAACCGTATTTCGGGTCAGATAAGTTCGGAGCTGAAGAGTAAAATACACAATCACGGGAGCATCTCGTTCTCACTTCACACGAAGTCCCAAACCCTCCTTGTTCGGTAAGTTATGTCCAGGCGCGTCCCACAACTGGGCTCTCTTTGCCATGGACTGTGGAGACATGTTCCGCCGCCCAAAAAAGCCATCGCTCGGCTTCCGCAGGTAGGAGGAGGGTTGGAGGCTCCTGTCCTGCTGGGCCGCGGCTGGATTTTGAAGACTGACCCAGGGAATAGCCCTCTCACCTTTCCGTCGCCCGAAAGGCGCTGCGCGCTTCCTGATGCTGTAACATCGCTAGACCCTCCCAAGATCAAACACCTTGCAGGTTGATACAGACTAGCAGGAACAGGCTGTTTCTCTTGGGCGTCACGACTTACCCACTTGGTTCTCACTGAGAAATGGAAGGGGTGTATTGAGGAAGGGTAGATTTAGAATCAGTCATACACCCTCGGATTCCAATTCTTAAGCCATTTGTTACTTTATGTCTGTGAGTCTCAGATTCCTTTCTGCAGAAAAAGAGATTAATATTAGCAGGTCCCACGAGGTCAAGGGGGCGGGGAGGGGAGAGGGGAACATATGTAATACTTTCAACAATAAAGATTTAAAAAGAAAAGAAAAAAAAGGTTCACATTCCCAGGAATTACATGAGTGATACACAGAATCTGCACAGACAGTATCGAGGACAGGGACCCGCCCCGCCCCCATCTTCTTCAGGACCTCCTGCACTGTGCTTGGCACATGGGTGCTTAATAAATGTGAAGTCTTACCTCTTCACGGAGCCTTTGCTGACCTCTCTAGACGGAAGAAGCACTTCACCCTCGGTTAGGATTTGGTCTTTGGCAGTTTGCGGCGATTTTGCCTTGTGTACTGTCGCATTGTTTAAAAGCTGTTAATTCTTTTAAATTCCTAGCCAGGTTTGTCTTATTCTCTCAGCTCAGTTTTAAACTGTGAGGACTGTAAATTTAAATGTTTTTTCATTCTTCCTGGTACTTTTGGTGCCTTTCACATAACTATGTTTTTTATAACTTTTTATTTTAAAATTTTAAGCATTAACCCAAATAGAATAGTATAGTGAAACCCCTACTTCAATCCTCACTCTCTCCCACCAGGGCAGCGTTTTCTGTAGGTGCTTTCACAGTCCATGTTGCTATTATTATTCAAATAAATTTTACTTCACTTGACACGCAGCCCCGTATACTTAGGCACATCAGTGGCCTAAGTGAACTCGGAGAACGTTTAGAGTTGGCCTTAAGGTCCACTTGACTCTCCCTGTAGACTTTATTACCAGCTCTTATCTAATCTGATTAGCACAGACTTTGTTCTACTGAGACTTAACTTTTGCTTTGATTTTGCAAGTGTCCCCAGACTGGTTTTTCAGGTGTTTCTTGGTGTATTTGATGTTGTCCTGTCTTTTGTTGTTGTTTTTTGTGTGTTTTTTTTAATATATATTTTATTGACCCTTCACAAAGAGGAAGGGAGAGGGACAGAGAGTCAGAAACATCGATCAGCTGCCTCCTGCACACCCCCCACCTGGGATGTGCCCGCAACCCAGGCACATACCCCTGACCGGAATCGAACCTGGGACCCTTCAGTCCCCAGGCCGATGCTCTATCCACTGAGCCATATCGGTCAGGGCTGTCCTGTCTGTTTTAAAGATGCCATTTCTGTACTTATCCCGGACATGGGCAGCCTCTCAGTGAGACACCTAAATGCCCAGGTTGCCCTTAGCACACTCTCCTCAGGTTGTTTGTAATGTGTTTTGCTTGAGGTGAGATGGTTCTCCTCCTCCTCCTCCTCCTCCTCCTCCTCCTCACACACACCCACCCAGGTGGTGGCATGACCTCCCCCCTCCTGTCCTGTCGGAGGGAAGAGGGAGAGCATGTGGGTGCAGAGCTTGCCTCCAGGTCTCAGTCTGCTGAGGCCATGTTTCCCTGGAAGGAGGCCTTGGGTCTGCAGTAGAGCCCCGAGTCTGGGCAAGAAATCGCATGTTCCAGGGTTCCTATCATTAGTTTGTAGTTAACAACTGAACGAAAGAAATAAAGCGAGAAGGGCCCAGAAGGGGAATCCATAGTCATGTGAGGAGCCACAGCTCCCTTGACCTAAACATGTGGAATTCAAGGCAGCACAGTGACTTGGAGAGTCACACGGGCTTTTTCTAGACACAGATTGTGCTCTCCATCACTGGTTCCTCTTACTGATGGAGATTGACTTAAGACACTTGTTCTTTCTGCCTGACAAGGACCTTTGTAAGGAAGTACAGATGGTCCTCACACAGGACTTGTCTACTTCATGATGGTGCAAAAGCTGTATGTTTGGTAGACACCATACTTTGAGCTGTTTTTTGTTTTTAAATATGTTTTATTGATTTCTTACAGAGAGGAAGGGAGAGGGATAGAGAGTTAGAAACAGTGAGAGAGAAACATCAATCAGCTGCCTCCTGCACACCTACTGGGGATGTGCCCACAACCAAGGGACGTGCCCTTGAACCTGGGACCCTTCAGTCCGAAGGCCGACACTCTATCCACTGAGCCACCCCAGTCAGGACCCTGCCTTGATCTTTTCCTGGGCTGGT
This sequence comes from Murina feae, assembly GCA_004026665.1. Classification (NCBI taxonomy): domain Eukaryota; kingdom Metazoa; phylum Chordata; class Mammalia; order Chiroptera; family Vespertilionidae; genus Murina; species Murina feae. The sequence goes on from PVJC01003242.1 coordinate 4,229, forward strand.
GGTATGTGTGTGAAAGATACTCTGATTCTGGACAGTGGCAGCCCCAGCCAGTCACGGTCTCGAAGGGCAACAACCCAGACTCCACAGTGTAGTGTGCAGTGTGCTGTCTGACTAGCCAGTCAAGAAGCATCTGTCGTCATTCGGGAGGTTCGAGATTGCTGGGAGGTCATCCTGTCGTCACACTGGAGCACATCCCAGTTGTGAGTGTTGTTGGTCGGGAAGGGGGTGGGGGAGAAGGGCACTAGGGAAGCCAGGGGTAAAACGTTTGCACTTACGCCTGATGTGGGCCCAGACGGAAAGTTCGTGTGCCTGAGAGCAGGAAGTACAGAGCACCCTGACTGCTGTGAGTGGGTAGGGGAGACCGTGCTGAGCCGTCTGAGCACTAGGATCTGGCAGGAGTTTGGGTACAGTCCTAGCAGGAGCCACAATTCAACTCCTGAAATAAGAGTTCAGAGCCTGTACCGGGGGTTAAGGGATAGTACGGTCTTTGGTGTACATCCTGGGCCACTAAAACCTTTGCTGGAGTTTATTGAATGTTGTGAGAGTCCAAAATGCACCTGCAATGTGGAAGAACAAAACTTGTTGCTGGGAAGAAAACCAAAGCCTAAACCTAAAAAACAGATCCAGGTTAACAGATAACCTCACTTTCAGCCAGAGGGGGTGTTTGAAATGAGCACACTGTGCTGCCAGGAAACAGAGTTGAAGATTAGGCCGAACAAGACTGTTTCCTATGGAATGACTGACTCCCTTGGCCAAGCGCATCACTTTCTAAGGACGCGTGCGGATGTGGATAACGAGGATGTCAATTGTTTCCGTCTGAGATGGCTCTTTCCTTTCAGGGGGAAAAATAACATATATGAGTGATAGCTGACCACTAATAGGACCTCTGGAAAGCCCACAGCGTAGTTTGTGGTTTATCCTCGGAAGATGAAGGAAGTAAAAGGAGGAACTGGGTTGTTTTCTTTAGTTTCATTGCATAGTACTTCTCAGAGTTCACTGTGCCCTTCCCGATAAGTTAATGACTATATTTTCACAATTCCAAAGGCTTGCAGAGAAGAAAAACTACAATTATATTTGGTGTAAGACGTTGCATCAGTCATGTGTCAGCTCTAGGGATGGTATTTCATAGTGACTTAATGTGGTTCTGCCTGGGAATGGCTGTGTTCGTTCAACCAGTTGTGACCTGGTGTCTCTCTCTGGTCTGTCCCCCTTTCTAGATATGGAGGTGAGCAGCAGCGTCGCCATGTTGGTGCCAGACATTGGGGAACAAGAAGCTATATTGACGGCCGACACTGTCATCAGTTCTTCACTGGAAATTGATGGACCAAGTTCAGTTAAGACAGATCCATTAATCCATGTTATCCAGAAGTTGAGCAAGATAGTGGAACATGAAAAGTCACAGAAATGCCTTTTAATCGGGAAGAAGCGTTCACGTTCCAGTGCTGGGACGAGCTCTCCTGAAGTGCAGGAGCTCTGTGAGATTCCAGCCAAAGGAGCCCCGCCCCCTGGTGCTGACATCAGAAGGGCTGCGCCATCACAAATCCCTTTCGGCCCAGACCCTCTCGCCCAGAACGATGGGAAGGCCATGTCTTACCAGTGCAGCCTTTGCAAGTTCCTGTCCTCATCTTTTTCTGTGCTCAAGGACCACATCAAGCAGCACGGCCAGCAGAATGAAGTGATACTGATGTGCTCCGAGTGCCATGTCACGTCCAAAAGCCAAGAGGAGCTGGAAGCCCACGTGGTCAATGACCACGAACACTATGCCAGCGGCCCCACTCCACCCAAAGCCGAACCGTGCGTGAGCCCCTCCGACTCTGTGTGTCTGAGACCCACGGAGCGGAAGGGCGAAGGCGCTCCCGACCTCTCCGTTAGCGTGCGCGGTCCACAGACGCACGTCGTCCCCGCCACATCCGAGAGGGACAGGGGGCGGAGGAAGTGGTACGCCTACGAGCAGTACGGCATGTACCGGTGCTTGTTCTGTAGCTACACGTGCGGGCAGCAGCGCATGTTGAAGACACACGCTTGGAAGCACGCCGGGGAGGTGGACTGCTCCTACCCGATATTCGAAAATGAGAACGAGCCCCTGGGGCTGCTGGGCTCCTCGGTGGCGACTGCGCCAGGCGGGGTCGAGGCCGTGGTCATCGCCATCGGGGAGAACGAGCTGAGCATCCACAACGGGCCGGCGGTGCAGGTGCAGATTTGCAGTTCGGAGCCTCTGTCCTCGGCGTCACCTCTGCCGGGTGCTGAGCGGGACGCAGGTCTCGGCCGGTCAGTGGCCCTTGGGCCTAACGAGGAGGACATGTTGGAGGTGATCTCCGACGCGGAGGAGAGTCTGATGGCCGATAGCCTCCTCTCATCGGCACAGAAGATCATCAGCAGCAGCCCCAATAAGAAAGGCCACGTGAACGTGATAGTGGAGCGTCTGCCCAGCGCCGAGGAGACCGTGTCGCAGAAGCCTTTCCTCGCGAATGCTGCCCTCGACGAGGGGGCCCTCCCGGCCCCTCCAGGGCCCCCGACAGCCTGTGAGGGGAGAGAGGAGACCTATCGTGCCGATCAGTGCACTGTCGATATTGGGGGGCTGATCATAGGCTGGAGCAACGCAGAGAAGAAGGAGAGCGAGCTACACGGACTGGCCCCCGATGAGAACGCCCCGCCAGGCCGAAGGAGGACGAATTCCGAGTCCCTTAGGCTGCACTCACTGGCGGCAGAAGCCCTGGTCACCATGCCCATCAGAGCTGCCGAGCTCACGAGAGCCAACCTCGGGCACTATGGGAACGTCAACCTCTTAGACCCAGATACCGGGCAGAGGCAGGTGGATAGCACCTTGGCAGCCTATTCTAAAATGATGTCACCACTTAAAAACTCTTCAAATGGATTAGCGAGTTTCAACCAAAGCAACTGCCCCTTGGTGGCACTCCCGGAGGGCAGGCAGGAACTGTCCGACGGGCAGGTAAAGACGGGCATCAGCGTGTCCTTGCTCACTGTCATCGAGAAGCTGCGGGAAAGGACGGACCAGAACGCCTCAGATGAGGACATCCTGAAGGAGCTGCAGGACAACGCCCAGTGCCAGCCCAGTGGCGAGGCCAGCCTGTCGGGCGGTGGTGTGGTGGAGTACATCCCCGACGCCGAGCGGCCCTATCGCTGCCGCCTCTGCCACTACGCGAGCGGGAACAAGGGCTACATCAAGCAGCACTTGCGGGTCCACCGGCAGAGGCAGCCCTACCAGTGTCCCATCTGTGAACATGTGGCTGACAGCAGCAAGGAGCTGGAGAGCCACATGGTCCACCACTGCAAGGCCCGGCTGTACCAGTGCAAGCGCTGCACAGAGGCCTTCCCCTATAAGGTGTGCGGCCCAGTGCTCCCGGGAACCCAGTCTCCAAGCAGGGACAGGCCTGGTGGCTGCAGTCAATTGGGAAACACCAGGAAGGTTTGATAGTTGGCCCAGACAATGGGGACTGAAATCTGGGTCATCAGGACTTATGGGGTGGGACTCTCCCTGGCAATCTCTGGCCTTAGTGTTTTAGTGTCTCTTCAGAATGTGTGGTTTTTACTGTGCAGGGGGATGTTACATGAATGCAGAGATGTAACCCGGGGGACAGCCTACATACAAATGCACAGATGTAACCCGGGGGACAGCGTACATACACACGAATGCAGAGATGTAACCCGGGGGACAGCATACATACAAATGCACAGATGTAACCGGGGGGACAGTGTACATACACATGAATGCAGAGATGTAACCCATATCAGCAATGCACAGCCCCGAAATGCAAGTTGTTCACTCCCAGGGCTGCGCAGCCAGCCCACAGTGACTCGTTTCATTGCAGAAGGAAGAATGGACTGGGTGAGAGTGCCGTGGACATAGAGCCACGGTTTAGCTGTTTGGGCAGTTTAAGGGACTTTCAAGGTCACTTTGGCTATGTGACTTCCACCTTATTACAACCTCAAAACCAACAGCCAGCGTGAAATGCTGTTTTTCTAAAGGAAACTTGCATTTCCGGGGCCCGTGATCTCGAACTTTTCTCTTCAAATATGCCAGTTGATGGGGGTATGTTTGGCTGTCCTAAAGGGCCTACTGGGAAACGGGACATGGTCTTTCAGATGACCCAGGGTTGGCTGGTAGTAAGAGGGCTCAGGAAGGAAGGGCCTGTGAGAGATTCAGCTCCACTCAGATGGCCTCCTGGGATCTGGAATGGCCTCGGCCACTGGACGGGGGGGGGGCGGCATTTGGGTGGGGCCAGGCCCATCCCAGGGGTGCCTGCAGCGACTGCTCTTGATTCCTGGGATGTAGCGCAGGAGGCCGGCAGTGGCTGGTGGGATTTCTTTCTGTGAAAGAGCTGGCCCTGTGAGCCCTGCGGCCCCCTCCCTGGGCCTGTCTGTGGTGGTGAGTGTGCACACACCACGCCAGGACCTGGAGAGCACTGCCTTCCTGATGCTCCCCCCCGGGGCAGTTCTTCCCGTAAACTGCCAAAGGCTGGGATAATGTTGAGGCACATTTGCTTTTGAAGCATTGGTAGTGTGTTCTAGGTTCCAGGCCATGGAACTGCAGTGAGTTCATTAGGAATTGCTGTTCATTTCTCTCGTGTCCAGAGTCAGCTGAGGAGCCATGAGAGGGAGCAACACAGCCTTCCAGATCCCCTGTCAGTCTTGGCTTCTGCTGAGCCCAGGATTCCCAGGGACAGCGCAGAGGCGAAGTGTGCCCAGGAAGGTAGGTGTGCACTCCCACACGGGCTGCACGACTCGCATCCCAGGTGAGAAGCACCCTGAGCAGTCTGTCAGGTCGGGGGTTTTCAGGATAAAGCTGCATCTGTCCTCCTCTCTTTTGCACTGTGGGTTCTGGTCTCCTGGGGACACTCTGAGTCCTGAACGAAGTACTGTAAGTCCTGAGCTTCACCTTGTAGGAGATCTGACACTGACATTTCTGTTGTCCTGTAAGAGCCAAAGGCAGCATGAACCTTAGGTGCCAGGCCCACAGCATGGAAGCTGCATCAAAGCAGTAGCCTGCCCCTCCCCCCAGCCCAGCTGACCCCTGAGAACTGCTCACAGATGGCAGCCCCCCCCCCCAGACTCTAACTGAGGCCCCTGCTGTGATCCTACCGTAACCAAGGTTGCTGCCAGATGTCATCTGCACTCTTTTTAAAACATGGCACCAGATCTTTTTATGTACGAGTTAGGTACCACTCTGTCAAGTCTCGGCTAATAGGAATATTAGAATCAAAAGATTTCACTCGAGTCCCATGAAAAGGCGAGTGCCACATCCAGAGAATCTGGGCTAACAGTGCTGAGCTGCGCTTCCCTGCGTCAGCTCACTTAAATTGATAAGCTCCAAGCTTCTTGAGTGTGGTGCATTGTGTTTATGGGAAATAAAACATATTAGGGTGACTTTCCTTTTTAGATTTCCTAAGAATTAAAGTTAGAACAGTTGCAGAGTGAAATGTTTCCCTGTAATGTTCATTACATTATACCCCAGCATGCATAATCGACGCAGGAATGTTACTGAGAGAACTGTGCTGACACTCGCATCCCCTGTCAAGCAGCTGTCACCCTGCAAATGTCTCTCAGACAAAAGGAGTTTATGACAGAGCATCTGCCTCTGCAGAGATGGCTGAGCTAAACAGTTTGCTTCCTTTCTGCAGAATAGCCAAGAGCTGCTCTCGCTACACATTGTGCTCCGCATCCCTGTGAAGGAGCCTTAACGCATTTGATAGCTTTGGACCGTGAATCCCTAATGGCGGATAAAGGCAGTCCTGCTTGTGGCACCACCTGCAGTGAGCACAGGGCTGGACTGTGTCCTTTAAAGCAGTCATCTAACTCCAAATGGGCCGTTAACAAATTAAAATAGCCATTTTAATGGAAGATGAACACGAGAGCTCAAAATTAAAGTAACCAGTTCATTATTGGATGGCGAGCTGTGCGTTAGTGTCTCCCCACATTCCATCTTGTAACCACCTGGGTCGAGTGTGGATTTCACATGCAGGGCCTGCCTTCCCCACCTGACCCACTCACCCGTCTCTGTCCTCAGAGAGTGACGGTTCAGATGGCGGACGACCTCCTGGGCGCTGTATTCATTCAGCATTGAGCTTTCAAAATCTGGTAGTCAAACCAGAGAACAAGTTCCTAGCTCGCAGAGAAGGGAAAAGTCAGTCACTGGCGTTCCCTGGAACTTGAACCGTTTCGTGATCTCGTTCATTAGAGAAGAGGGCAGCATGTGCCCCTGTGGTCCGTCTGCCCGCTAGGGCGGTGTGCGCACCTCAGAGCACGTTTCAGCATGGAGGTGCAGGGCCACGGTACTTGGGACACGGGTTCTGCCCAAGTGAGGACCATCCGGAGCTGGCCCTGGTGCCAGGAGTGCAGTATAGGTGGCAGCACCGTTGTGGAGCCAGTGACCAGGACAGATGGTGCTCCAATAGCCTCCCTGTGTGCTTTCTTGTGAGATTTAAGTAAACTGTTCTTGGTTGCAAGCCTGCAATTTGCCAAGCCCTGGGGCGTCGCTGTAAACACAGCAGGCAGGTTCTTGCCCCAAGGATTTAGCAGCCAGCACCCGTCAGAGACTTCACCGGAACCTACAGGTGCCCCTGGCGTGCTGACCGCACTGGAGTCCTCCACTCACTCATTTTGTAGATAAGAAAGCCAAGTCCCCAGAGGAGAAATCATTTGCTTGTGATCACACGGTGCTGGCAGCAAAGATGGAGCCCAAGCAAGGTCTTGAGTTGAACCCAGTGCCTTCTCCCTGGAGAGGGCCGTGCAGGGCAGCACCCCCCTCTGTGTGCAGCAGCCTGTTCGTTGTGCTTAACCTGCAGTGCTGCACTCAGAGCCATGACCCGACCCCGGGCTTCGTTTTTCAGGGCCGTTTTTAAACTCTGTTGGGAGTAGTGTTGTTCATGATCAAGTGCAAACTTCTACCTACCAATTAAGAGTAATACTTAGATTATAATCATGATTAGTGTGTCTATTAATGTGATAGACTTATACCAGGATAATAGGACCTTTTGTTCTGCTTGGCAAAAGTAGGTACTAGCAAAAGAAAACACCCATTTTACAAAGCTTTAAATTGAGGGTTTTCTTTGTTTTGTTAAAATTTGGTGCGGATTTGCTTTTGTATCTGCACTTCCCCTCCCTCTGCTGTGCGCGTTGTCTCTAAGCTTCCTCCCGCTCTGCCCTCTTCCGTGGCGGTGCTTGCTTTGTTTGGAGTACAGAGCACTTGGATTGTGGATGGCTGTGGACTCGGTGCTCACAGAATAAACACGGGTTGGGCATCTCCAGGAGTAGTTTCCGGTGCTCACGTCACAGCCATGTCCAGGCTTTCCGGGCTCAGTGGCCCCCGTTGCATGGTGGCCTGTGGCTTCAGAGACCTGCATATTCACGTTGGTTGTAACTTTTGTTCTCGTGACCTGCTAGGGTGCTGGAGGTCACTGCACAGCGTTACATGGCGTGTAATGGCAGACAGTTGCTTTTCCCTGGTTGTTGCGTTGACAACCGACAGTCATAAACAGAGGAAACCCAACAAACTGAAAAAACACTAGGCTGTTTGTATTCCATTTGTTACAGGTGCTTTGTAGCCACACTTTAGGTTGTTGGATTCTGATGCTAAATTACAGGTTGTTGGCAAATCGCTGTTTCCCTAAGACAATGTGCCCATGTTGGTTAGACTAATACCTTTCACATTAACTGTGTGTCTGTGGTTAGTTCAGCTGCTAGTAGTCAGCAGGGCACTGGCGTCAAGTCCATTCTTTTAGAATTTTGTACAAAGTTAGGAAAGACCAACACAATGTACCCATGTCTCCCAGTCAGGTGATGTTCCCTTTCTATCTGCAGTGGTCCAGGTCCAGGTGACCTGTGAAGCCATTTCTGACTCGTTAACTAGATCTTGAGAGAGCCTGGATTGAGGTGTTAGTACTGCTGGTGTAAATGCTCGTTGACAATGGGATGTAAGTGCTACATTTGAATCTAATGAAAGCCTGTCACTAAAACTCTGAAATGCCTTGTCCAGAGAATAAATCTTCAGTCCAGAAACAGTACAGATGCGACGTGTGTGATTACACAAGTACAACATACGTTGGTGTCAGAAACCACAGACGAACCCACAACTCGGACAAGCCGTACAGGTGAGTGTGACGACCTCGTTTCTAATGCTTGTGCTCCAGCCTTTATCATGAAGGAAAAAGTAGAAGTTATTAAACACTCACTCGTTTGAATACAGGTTAAACACTAAGGAGCATTCACAAGCATTTAGTTGTTAAAGACTATGAGTTATAAGCTGGAGTTCCGTCTGCAGCCTTGTGTCTGGTTGGGATGAGGGACGATGCCCATAGCTGTCAGTTCCAGGCTCCAGTTTCATAGAATCGTCACAGCAATTTTCAGTCATTTGGGCCCTGAGAATTCCAACAAGAGTCCTAATGCTTAAAAGCAGTAAAATTCCCTACGAAAAATCCTATTTCTGGGAACGTATCATGTGCAGAACAAGATCATTTAATTTTATTACTTGATTTTCCATAGAGGCTAATTCTAGTAGTTTTCAGGAAATTGCAGCCTTCTCAGTTGATGGAGATACACTGATAGATAGAAGTCATTACTCCTAAGTAAACTTGGCCTCTTGAGCATAAACCGCTGCTTTCGTAGTCAGCTTGTTCTGCTGGCAGCCGGAGGAACCCAGTTGCCACCCCAGGGGGCCGGCAGGACAGGGGTGCCGGGCCTGGGCTCCGACTTGTACCCCGAGGAAACTTGTTCCATGTGCCAGCTCTCCCCTGGGGTCCTGGGTGCAGCACGATGACTGTGGGCAGGCCTGTGTGACATCTCAGTGAAACCTGACGGATGTGCCTGACCAGACCCTGCTTTCATCCTGGGGGGGCAGGCACTCCCTCTACAGACATGGTTCCCTCCCGCTGCAGGTGCTCTCTGTGCGGGTACGTGTGCAGCCACCCGCCTTCCCTGAAGTCGCACATGTGGAAACATGCCAGTGACCGCAACTACAACTATGAGCAGGTGAACAAGGCCATCAACGACGCCATCTCCCAGAGCGGCAGGTACGGACCCCACGCGGCCTGCGCGGTCACGTGTAAGTTCCAGCCCCGCGTTCTAACCCACTTACGGTTTGGTGCTTTGTTTGGCTTTAAGGGCTCTAGGGAAGTCCCCTGGAAAGACTCTGTTACCCAGCAGTGAAGAAGGAGCTGACCCTCCCACTGGGGGTGTGGACACTGCGGTGTCATCCTCGGAGCCGGCGCCCCAGGCTCCCACCGAGCGCGAGAAACTGAGCCCTGCAAGTGACTCCTCGTGCCGCTCAGACAAGACCCCTGGGGCGGCCCCCCCGGGGATGGAGTACTGCGTCCTACTCTTCTGCTGCTGTATCTGTGGTTTCGAATCGACCAGCAAAGAAAACCTGTTGGATCACATGAAGGAGCACGAGGGCGAGATTGTCAACATCATCCTGAATAAGGAGCCCAGCGCAGCTCTTAGCACGAGCTAGACGCGCGGCCTGCGCCTCACCTCCCCGGACGCCCCGCAGACCCAGGAGGGGGACTGACAGGTGTGACTTTGGAACCAAATGTGTAATGTAATCAAAGGAATTCCAAATGGATGAGCAGCAATAATATTTAAGTGTTCTGAGGGAGGGGAATGGGTTGGGCAGGAAGCAAAGATGTGACCCTGTATTAACCCTCTGTTACCTCTTGTTAGTGTTGAGTGTATTTATTACTAAAGCTTATTGCAGCTAGAAATGCAAGCAGAGGAGCGAAGAAAGAGTTTTTCAGGAACTGTCCTGAAACAATTGCTGTAAAAGCGAGTCTCGAGCAGGGCTTGGTTTTCTTCCTTTGCAGCGAGACAGCGACTCTGCAGGGAGGGCTTCCCAGCGTTCCCCCTGAGACTTCCCCAACAGAGAGGAAGTGGCAGAGACTCTATCGCAGAAACGTTGCTTTACTCCTTCAAAAAAAGAAAGGAGACCTGAAATCTACCCCTAGATTGTAAATGGGCCTTTAAGGAGTAAATAACTGTCTTGAATTTACAGGGTTTCCTGTGGGTACCAGACTCAGCCAGACCTTTGGGTTCCTAACACTGTCTCAGCCCAGGGGAGTGCGCCCCAGAGGTTCCTTTTGGGTCTGACAGGTCACCACGGGGTCTTGGCAGTTACCCAGCCGTCTGCCCCTCTCCTGAACCAGTCTGAGCATTTAGCTGGAAGAGTCTATTAAAACAACAAAGTATACAAATTTGCACTTGATCATCAGACCTTGGAAGTAGTTTGATCTCTCTTTTTTTTAATAGTTGGATCTCTTAAATAATCATCATTTGGGGGAAGAAGGGTGAGATCCAGAATCCCTTAAAATGAGGGATTTAAGGTTTTACTCTCCTGGAGTTCATTGATTTAGTTATACTTAGCATAAGAGATGTAACCACATGTGGCTAAAATGTGAAAATTCGGGTTGTTTATGAAGCTTTTAGTAACAAATAGCATTTCACAAGTCTGCAGGGTTTCTCCTTTCGAGGAAATTCTCCCGTCGGCTTTGCTTTAGAGCAAATAGATGTGACTTCTCATTTTTTACACGTTTTGTATTAACGCATTTCCAGAGTCGAGAGGACGGGTTGTTCTGATTTTGCATTGGGGGTTTGGTCATTTGCTTATGCCTTGTTTTGTTGACGTAAACTGTGCCCGCAGTCGGAGGCAGTGCCGTGCGGGCCGCCTCCTGGTGCTCTTCCTGAACTGGCTCCTGCCCGGCGCCGATCAGCGGGAAACAGGGGAGACAGGTTTTGAATGTGATGCTCTAGAGACACATTTTAGGGAAGAATGCTCTTCCCAAAGCCCAGGTGTAACCTGAGCGAGCTGACATTTCTGAGTAGCATTAGGAACTGTTTACATGGGGCCAGGCATCGTTTCATTTTCCTGATGACTTACACACACAGCATGGATCGGAACTGCAGCTCTTTAGTGTAGGTAGCTGTAAGTGACGGATGAAAGTTACTCCATTCCTGATGTGTGGATTTTACAAAGATAAAACAAATTCATATGTCGTAAATTCTATTCCCCAAGTCCACGCGTGTGAATCTATATATTCATTTCCTCCTGTTTTCAGAATTTCATTTCAAATTCAAATAAAATATTTTAAATAGTTCCATTATCACTTATATCGTTACCACTCAGTCCACTCCTCCATTGCTTGTAGCTATGACCCACTATTTCTTTACAAAAATCTTTGATTCTGAAAATTAACAACCTTCAAAGAATTTTCTTTCATAAATTTTCCTTGGCTTTAATTTTATGTAATCATTTGGAAAATACAAATAACGAAAAAAATCCCAACAATTTCAACAGTGAATTTTTAAATTCTCTTTAGTTTCTTAAACCACTTCCATGGATTGTTACTTAAATTTTTCATTTGGAATCATGGATTTAAAGTATCCCTAGCTCATGGGATAAAAACTAGACCAGGAGTTCAAAGTCTTTTCACGTTCATTTGGCCGAGACAATCCTTAAAAGCTCTCACATACCCAAGGCATTCTCCTTATCGGTTTGTGGCCAGCCTTAAACATCCCTCCCAAAGACAGTTGAGTGTTTCTAAAGACTGAATATGCAGTGGTAATTGAGGAAGAGATGGGTATTAAAGTAACCAGCAGGAGTCCCTTTTCCAGGAAGAACATTTTATTTACTGGCTCTGACCTGTTGCCGTGCAAGACCTTTTGTTCTCCACTCTGAACTCTTGATAAATCTAAGAGTTGACAGTGAAAATAGTTTTTCAAATAAACTTACTGGATAAGGCGAAGGTGGGGAGAAGAAGGTGATGCATGTGCCCATCATAAGTAACACTTTTCAGGGCTCCACTGTTCTCTCTCTTTCTCTAATAACCCAGAACACACTGGCCGGGCTCCAAAGTGCCAACACTCTGGTGATCAGGAGGCGCCTCATGGTAGTGACACTTGTACAGCCTTCGCCCGGGTCTTGCATCCTATTGGAGGTGGCCGTTGGTGGCCAGGTGTTCCCTTTCCTCACAGAGCAGGGGAGGGCATCCACGTTTACACTGTATCTCCTGCAGTGTACGAGGCTCGGCAAAGACAAGCAGACTCCCCTGGTGAGACAGTATATTTTGTTTTCATAGTCACTTATTTAACCTTTTTTTATTGTACAGCAAGGTGCTCTAAGTCATATTCTATAAAATATATTTAATAGAAATTTGAGTTTGCTATTCAAGGACATGAATACATGTATTTTTTTAAGAAATGAGTATTGTGTAACACTATAGCATTGCTTCTATAGCCAAAGTCTGAACATTTCTGGAACACTGACATGGGAAGACTACAGTTCATCCTGACAATGTGTAAAATGGGATGGTTTGCATTTTGTGAAATTATCCTGCACAGCGAGCTGCATGCCTTAATGCCCGAAACTCCAGGGTTGTGTTCATGGCAGAACAGCTTCCCCGCTCACCAGTGAGGCAGAGCTGCCATGCGCAAGCTGCCTTCGGGAATACTGTACAATGTTAGAATAATTTATTTTGCTTTATAGAAATTTGTCATGTATTGACTTTAATATTGTATTTTGGTAATAAACTTTTTGTTAAAAACACTTGCCTCAAGGCTTTATTAGCAAAAGATTGTGTCTGTACTTACCTTGGAAACAGTGATTTGATCGCTTAGAAAGTTATGAACTTCCCAAGGAGTCTGCCGAGGCTTAGGGTCACCCTCTGGTAACTCGTCCAAACGATGGTGAAAGTCCAGCCAACTTGGAAGCCTGTGCCTGGGCTACACGTTCGCGCTGTCTTCCAGGTCCTGTCCTCACATGCTTTACATTCTTGTGCAAAGTCCCGGACTAGCTCTGTGCATGACAGCTACGTCCCTGATGGAAGGCCAAAGACGACGCCTGGGCCACACCAGCCATTGTGTGGGCCACACCAAATGTTCCCGCACATTAGATTTGCTGCGTTGGGACATGAAGCGAACATCATCTGTTGTCGGTCTGGTTGTCCGTTTGTGCCCGAGTATCCTGGGCTGCCGCCTCCTAACACACTGTGGACCAGTAGTTTCATTGCTGGCTTTACCCAGTGGCAAGTTTCTAGTGAACAAGTACAAACAACGCTTTACATAAATGTTAAAGGCACGCTTTAAAATTAAGTACCCATTGCATTTTGAATAACCTATTTATTACATGTTCTTACAAGCTTCTATTTTTTAAGTATGATACTTTTGTTTTTACAAACACTGTAACATGAAGCGAGAATTCTCATGATCTGTCTGCAATGTGTTAACACGTCTGAGGCCAAATGTTCCCTCACAATAGCTGTGACCCCTCGTCCTGCCTCCGTAGGGGCCACAGCTATATCACCTCCCTTCCCAGAACCAAACTCCACTCTGCACTAAGCTCCAGATTAACTATAGAAAGCCCAGCCCAGCACAGGGTGGGAACCACCCGACACGTGGCCACTGAGCACCGAGATGCAACTGGCGTGCCGTACATGTGCAAGACACACGGTTGCAAAGACTCACTACAAAAAATTGGGCGGTATCTCAATAGTTTTTTTATACTGGTTACATGCTGAAATGATGACGTTTTGGATTAAATGTGTCATTCAAAGTTATTTCCCGTTTTTACCTTTTTAATGTGACGAGTAGAAAATTTTGCACACCTGGCTCACACTGAGTTGCTGGTGGACACCTGTACAGAAGACAGATCACATGACAGCCCTGTGTCAAACCTGGCCGCCTCCCGTAGGTAACATGATGGAACGCAGCCACGCCCCCCGCTTACATGTTGCCTGTGGCTGTCCTCCAGTGAAGGCAGCAGCATGACAACTTGTGACAGATGGGACGGCCGACAAGGCCCAAATTAGTCCCGTGGGGAAAGTATGCTCTGTGCTTTAAAGCTCCCAGCGAGGAAAGCTTTGTTGTTTGTTTAATGTTTTTATTGATTTCCAAGTGGAAAGGAGAGGGAAAGAAACGTGAATCCCTGGTCAGCTGCCTCCTGCATGCCCCACACTGGGATCAAGCCCGCAACCCAGACATGTGCCCTTGACCGGTATCGAACCTTCAGTCTGCAGGCCGAGGCTCTATCCACCCAGCCACACGAGCCAGGGCGAGAAGAAAGCTTTTTATAGCGCCGCTGCAGGACTAGAATATCCTTTCTCCCGGTATTTTCATAAAGTGCTGCTGGTCTCCTAGAGGCCTCGTCCATAATGCACAGCTCCCTGCGTCAGCATAGCTGCTACGGAAACCAAACAGCTTGTTTAAAGCAACCGCACAATTAAACACTAAGTAATGCGCCCTGGCCGGTTCGGCTCAGTGGATAGAGCATCTGCCTTAGGACCGAGGGGTCCCGGTTGGGTTCCGGTCAAGGGCACGCAGGCTCCTCCGGTTGCAGGCTCCTCCCGGCCGGGGCCCTGCTCGGGCGCCTGCAGGAGGCAACCAGTCGCTGTTTCACATCCATGTTCCTCTTTCCCTCTCCTCCAACCGAAACCAGTGGGGAAACGTCCTCAGGCGAGGATTTAAAATAATGAAAATACAAATAATGCAGCGAACTGGGTCGTCTCGCGCTCCTCACGACCACCTTGCAAAGCCCTGCCCCACCGGCTCGGCACTGCGTGCGCAACGGAAACGGGGTCCCGCCGGGGCGATGACCGGAAGTGTACTGCTCTCTTTCCGGCGTCGCGGCTGGGGTGACGAACTACCGGAAATGCACCGCTTCCTTCCGGCCGGCGCCACACAGGGAGGGGCGGGGCCACGCTGACGGACGGCTCCGGGAGCCTATGGGCGCGGCCCAGCGGCCCGGGATGCCTGGCCTCCCTGGCGCGCCCCTTCCCGGGCCGCTGACGCCCGAGGCCCCATTTCCTTGGCTGCGCGCCGCTCCTCGGCTCCGGGGCATCGCCGTCCCCGGCCCTCGGCGGCGCGAGGACGGCTGAGCGCAGGTCTGTGCTCCAGGCCGCCCGGGCTGGTCCGCAGCGACCGAGCGTGCGGGCCTCGGGGAACGGGAGCCGGCGTCGCGGCCCGCGGCGTGTGTCTCGCTGCCGTGGCGCCCGGCGGGGGAAGAGGGGGTTGCGTGGCGCCCCGACAGCCTCCGCGCCTGCAGGAGGGGGCCTCCGAGCCGTCCCGCGCGGTTCTGTGCGAACAGACGGGCGAGTGATGAACGAATGAATGAGTGAACGAATGAATGAAGGAGCGAGGGGGCGGGCGGCCCGTGTGGGGCTCCTAACCCACCCGAAGCTCCACGCTCGCGCCGGGCAGGTCCCTAGTGGAGCGTCCACTCCCGAGCCCGATGGGCAGTGCTTAGGGCGGGAGGGAGGCCGCGGCCGGCGCCCAGCTCCCTGGGACGCGCCGCCTGCGCCTCGGTTCTCCCCGCCGGGCTCGCTGCCCGGGGGGCGGGCAGGCGGCTGCGGGGTCCGTGCAGGGCTGCCGGGGGCTCCTGCCGGTGCGCCTCCAGACGCGCTGCTCTCGGTTCTCGGTGGGGTTCCGGGGAGCCCTGCTGCGGGCGGGCATGTGGAGGGGAGACGGGAAAGCGCCCAGGAGGGCCCCCTAAGCCGGGACGGACGGTGCTGGCCCCGCGCCACTCACTCCGCTCCCCGCAGGTGCGTCTGCAGGAGCCTGGGAAGAGCCATGCGCGCGCGCCGCTGACACCATGATGTCCATCAGGCAGAGAAAAGGAGTCCGAGCCGCAGACGCGTCCGGGGCCGGCGCGGCGCAGCCGGAGGACGGGGCCCCGGAGCCTACACTGCCTGCGGGTGGGTGACGCCCTGGTCTTCGGTCACTCCCACAAGATGCAGCTCCCTGCGGCCTCGCTTGTCCTGACACCCCCCCCACGTTTCAGTCCGGTGAACAAGTCCGCATGCCTGAGGGTCCGAGACAGGGCTGTGCAAGTCTTTATTCTTTTAGCATTTTTATTTCAGAGAGGAAGGGGGAGAGAGAGAAACATCCATGATGAGAGAGAATCCGTCGCTGGTCGGCTGCCTCCTGCACGCCCGCCACTGGGCATCGAGCCCACAACCCAGGCCCGTGCCCTTGATGGGAATGGAACCCGGGACCCTTCCATCCTCAGGCCGCCACCCTGTCCACTGAGCCACACGGGCCAGGGCATACTGTGCAGGTCTTTACCGACTTGATTCTTTCTTGGTTTGACTTTTCCAGAAGGTTGTACCCGCCGAAGGTTATGGAAGATTCTGTCATTTACCGTCGGTGGAGCCTTCGCCCTGTGTGCCGGACTCCTGACGTCTGTCTACCTGGCCACCTTACACGAAAACGACTTGTGGTTTTCCAACATAAAGGTACGGGGTTTCTGCGAGGTTCTCGTCGGTGGGTCCCACAGAGAATCCAGTGCCTTACACAGCGAGGCGATGGAGGAGAATCAGGTCAGAGTGTCCACCATCCAGCGCGTTTCCTAACTTACTCCAGGGAAGCCGCAGCCACTCGGACCAGCGCTTCTCCTTCCGTTCATCCTCACCGAGGATGCTTTTCCATTGATTTCAGAGAGAGTGGAAGGAAGAGAGAGGGAAAGAGAGAGAAACATCGATATGAGAGAAACACATCAGTTGGTTGCCTCCTGCATGTGCCCAGGGAGGAGCCTGTAACCGAGGTCCGGGCCCTTGACTGGAACCGAACCCGGGACCCTTCGGTCGGCAGGCCGACCCTCAATCCACTGAGCCGCTTTTCAAACTGGATCATGAACTTAGTGCTGTGGGTCACGAGTAACGCCTTCTTTCACGACATCAAATACACGAGAGGGCTGTCGCCTGGGCTGGGGTGCGGGATCCGCCATGAAACTCTTAACTGTATGTGTGTGTGTACACGTGAGGTCACAGTATAAACATTTTTCTTCTGTTGGGTGGTATTAAAAAAGAAAGAAATTTGAAGGGCCCTGCTCCGAGCCGTGGCGTCTCCACCCAGCGGTCACAGTGCGCGTCTAAATGGATATGCACGTGGCCAGGGGCCAGCCATGACTCCGGGGAAGGAGCCATAATTCTCTTCACACTCCGAGGAAGCCTGTGGTGCTTTACTCGCCAGTTTCCCATTGTCCCTCTTTTCTCTCTCTTTGTAAGCATTTCTAGTGTTTCTTTTAAATATGTATTTTTTTTTATTGATTTCAGAGAGGAAGAGAGAAGGAGAGATAGAAACATCCATGATGAGGGAATCACTGATCGCTGCCTCCTGCACGCCCCCTGCTGAGGCTCGAGCTTGCAACCCAGGCCTGTGCCCTGAGCGGGAATCAAACCGTGACCTCCTGGGTCACAGGTCGATGCTCAGTCGCCGAGCTCTAGCGTTTTCTAATTTGGCATTGTTTTCAGAACGCATATATTATGCAAGGAAACTTATGTATTAACAGGGTTTTTGAACCAAATACACCTTTTTCTTTTTTAACCCAAAGTGTCATGACCTGTGACCTTACCACCGTGGTGTCTCATGACTAGCTGCTTACGAAAGTCAAATTCACCTTCGAGGGCCAAGAAGGTCTCATCTGTGAGAATTTTTAGAAGAAACAACGTGGAACCTATAGATAGTTCTCATAGACAGTTTTCCAAAATATCTTGAGCTTTGGTTCCCGAGTTGGAATGACAAATTAATTACCTGACTGGCTTCCGGTAGACTATGGCTCTACAAAGTGTGATGACAGGGAAGAGTGGTCTTTACCCTTTAGTGACATTGCTAGTTTTTCTTGTCAGGAAGAATTTCACGCACACATCTCTTTAAAGCGGAATGTTTATCAGCAGGTTCCCTAGAATTGAGCAGTTTAATGTCGACTGGTTAGCACTGTGTTTTGAAGAAAGACTCAAACACCCCTCTGAGCACCCAGCGAAGTCGGTTGCTGGTAACTGCAGAGTAAGGAGGGTGTAGAAGTCCCATAACTCAGCTTTAAACTGAAAGGTCACCAGTCAGCCAGCAGGTGTCTGTGGAATGAAGGAAGGAATTCTCCAAGGAAGAAGAGGCCCCTCAGGCGCAGCGCCCAGTGCGGGGCGGTTTAGCGCTTCAGGCAAAAGGCCCTTCATTCCGTCCGACTGATGCCGGCCTTTCCTTAAAGTTGTTTTCTCAAAGTGCATTCTTTTTTCTTTTTCTTTTTTAATATATTTTGTTGATTTTTTACACAGAGGAAGGGAGAGAGATAGAGAGCTAGAAACATCGATGAGAGAGAAACATCGATCAGCTGCCTCCTGCACACCTCCCACTGGGGATGTGCCTGCAACCAAGGTACATGCCCTTGACCGGAACCGAACCTGGGACCCTTCAGTCCGCAGGCCGATGCTCTATCCACTGAGCAAACTGGTTTTGGCTCAAAGTGCATTCTTCCTTCTCATTGAAAAAAACCCTTTGACAACAAGGGCTAAATTCTTACATCTTTGTGTTTCCCCAGCAAATAAAAGTCCAGGGATGAGGAAGAGTAGCTCTCCCTTGGCTGAAGGCACTTGAGACACTCGATTCTTTTTCGTCTTTCTTCCTCGTGCTAGCATTTCTCACTGTCACTCATTCATCTGACATCACAGAATTTGAGTATCTTCCCACTGAACACTCTTACAAAGCAAGGAGTCTTTAGAATCGGCAGGGTGAGTCCACAGCGTGGCAGCCACAGTGAGACCAGGACTGGTCACCTGGGGGTCAGCCCAGAGGGAGTGAGTCCCTTTGACAGGCCTCTGAGCACCTCAGAGATTGGCAACTCTCGGGCCACAGCTCCAGTCACCCCGAGGGCAAGGGCCGTGCATTCTGACAGATGGGCATGGCCTTGCCAGGCGGTAACCCATGTGTGTGCCAGGAATGTGTTTGCTGAGGGCTCGCTTCCCTGCGCCGGGCGGGAACAGCTGCCTTCCTGTGAGCTGCTGCTCGCTGGTGAGATGATTGCTGACCTAATTCAGAAGCAGATCACGGTTACAAGGTGAATCTTCCCATGGCTCCCCACTACCTGCAGCCTAGTCACTTGGGGGGCAATTTTTATTAAGCAAAAGTGATTTACGTAAGATTCTAAAAGACCGAATGAGATGTTTTCCTTGACGCACTCGGTGTCTTTTGTCTAAAAGGACTTGTCACCCTCTGTGTGTTGCCAAGGAGGCAGATTGCTCATTCTGAGCAGTCATCTCGGTTTTTTTCCCTTGTTGCTTTTCCTTTTAGTGCTTCTGTTAAATTACTGTATCCACGACTACAAAATGGTTTGAGCTGTACAGTTCCTTAAAAATACAATTCCTTTGTCTTTCCAATTCTTTCTGTCGTTATCTTTAGAGAAGGTGTTTGCAGTCTCTCGGCACCGCTTTCCCTGTGGAACCCACACAAGTAAAATGGAGGTGTTCGCTCGTTCTGCATTCTTTAGAGGCAGTGCTATTGCTGTGCGTCGTCCTTGGCCCGACCCACCCGCCCGGCACAGTATAAATTGCTGTAAAACTGGGAAAGGGTTTGAATGGGAGAAGCAGATGTTGTCTTAGCAGGAAGCAGATGTAAAACTTGCAAATGTCTGTCTGATAAAGTAAAGCATTTGGTTCCCTACAGCTGGTGCCAAGATCACCAATTCATCATGTTTGAATGCGTTTTTCCTAATCACGAGCCTCTGTTCCTCACACATTCCGGGTGTATTAAGGAGGGGGCGGACGCAAAAGCTTTCTCCTGTGAGGACTTCGAGCAAGGCCTTTCTTTCCCCGTCTCCATGAAGTCAGTCTTTTCTCAGCCGACGTGGCTCAGTGGTGGAGCACGGGCCTATGAACCAGGAGGTCATGGTCCGATTCCCGGCAAGGGCTCATGCCCAGGTTGTGAACTCTGTCCACTATGTGGGGCGTGCAAGAGGATCAATGCATCTCTCTCATCATTGATGTTTCTACCTCCCTGTCCCTCTCCCTCTCCCTTCTCTAAAATCAATAAAAATACTTTTTAAAAAAAAGTCTTTTCCTCTCAGAAACCGTGTTGGGGAAGAAGCCCTCACAGGGTGTGACCAGTGGGGCTCTGCAGGCGGACTTGGGTGCTAGTGTGACACCAGCGTGCTCCAGGGAAGGCGGCGGAGAGAAGGAAAGGAGTGTCCTTGAACTGAGTGTGGCTGCTTTGCATGGAAGGAGGCTGATGCTGACTCAGTGAACGTCCATGCCCAGCCTCTGTGGGTCCTTGACCAAGTAAGAGTCTGAGCGTTGTAGAGAAGAGCGATACCAGTTTACTTGATGGTCATCAAAAGCAGCGGAGCCGCCATTCGCCAAGGTCGGAGATGCCGCCTGCCCTGCTGTGGAAGGCGCACCACAGAGCAGCAGGGAAGCTCAGGAGTCGTGTCCTTTCATATTGTCCTTCCCACGAAGTAATATGCTGATGAGGTTAAATGTTAGAACCTGACTGGGCCTTCCTTTGTTTAGTTTTAATATGTTTTTATTGATTTTTAGAGAGAGGGGAAAGAGAGAGATAGAAATATCGATGAGAGAGAAAAACATTGATCTGCTGCCTCCTGCACGACCCACACTGGGAATCGAGCCCACAATCTGGGCATGTGCCCTGTCTGAGAATTGAACCATGACCTCCTGGTTCATAGGTCAACGCTCAACCACTGAGCCACACCAGCCAGGCTGGGCCTCTTTTTTTTTTTTTTTTTAATACAATTTATTGATTTTTTTACAGAGAGGAAGGGAGAGGGACAGAGAGCTAGAAACATTGATGAGAGAAACATCCATCAGCTGCCTCCTGCACACCTCCTACTGGGGATGTGCCCGCAACCAAGGTACATGCCCTTGACCGGAATCAAACCTGGGACCTTTCAGTCCGCAGGCCGACGCTCTATCCACTGAGCCAAACCGGTCAGGGCCTTCTTTTTAATATTTTATTTTTCCAGAACAAATTTTTTTTCCATGAAAGGAAGCTCATAATATCCAATTTGCTACCCTACCTCTCCCATTTTTTGAAAGAGTTAACAATGACAGAACATAATAGTTTGTTTTTCAAGATCAATAATTAGATGTTTATACTCTTGCATAATTGAATATTCAATGCACTATGCATGAATTGATTTATAATACCTTTTTTAAGAATAAGAAAAAGATTTAAAGAAATACTTAAAAGATAGAAGTTAATAATTTCCAGGTATGACGATAAATAGCATGAGTAGTTCCTTTAATGAAATATTTATTAGTATTTGAAAAATAGTTGGTGGTACGGGAACTACAGAGGTGGTAGAAGAGGGTTATTGGTGAGAAAGTCGTATGTGTGGAGTTTGCCGTCTCCCAGTGGAGCCAGGGTTGTGGAAGGAGGACCTGCTGTAACGGGAGACGTAAATCTTAGGGCGGTGCAGGTCTCGGCCTGGTTTCGAACACTGGTGTAAAGGACTCTAGAATGACACAGGTTATGGCCGTTTGTTCGCTCAGAATGCTTCACATACACATACGTGAAATGCAGGATCAAAGCGTAGCTGTGGGATTATTCCCGAAGTCTTCCTACCCTCCATACCAGTTTCCTACATATTTTATGTTAATGTCTTAAATTTTGTAAAAGCATCTTACAACCCAGTTGACTAATAGCTATTGCTTTAAATATCCGTTCTTCTAAAAATCAACCGTATGTTAAAGCCTTTTAAATATCTTGTATCCATTTTCCTACATGAACACTTTCCATTTGTCAAAAGTAAAACTCGCATGTAAAAGGTCTGCCGCATTTCACTAAGACTTCCTTATAGTCTTATAATAAAAGGAAAACTATTCATCTCGTGTAATATTGTTAGCTTTTAGGCAAGTGTCTAATGCAATTACAGTTCTTTTCATTTGGGGGATTTTTTTATGCTGTTTTGATTTTGTTACTAACATTACATAAGAATGGTGGTGGGTGTTTGTTTTAATTTGTGTGAAATACAAGAAAAACATTGCCTCTGAAACATCAACTAAATGGAGCTAATTGTCTCTGTTTTAAAAATGCTTGTTATAGGAAATTTTACACACCCATAAAAGTAGAGAGAATCATGTAATAAGCCCCTAAAACAGACACCCAGCCTCAGCCATTATCAGCCATCGTCGTTTCTATTTGCCTAGATTTCTTAAGGCTCTGTCTCCAGAGTGTGTTTCCCTTCTTCGTTGTAGTTCTGTGTCCCGTCTCCATAGTGACAGTGGAGAGGAACCTGACTAGGTTGTGTGAACCCGAATGAAAATGGCCTTCGTTTCAGGAGGTGGAGCGGGAGATCTCCTTCCGGACCGAGTGTGGCCTGTACTACTCCTACTACAAGCAGATGCTGCAGGCGCCCAGCCTCGTGCACGGTAAGGCGCCAGCACCATGCGGCTCCCCACACGCCTCCTGCTGTGTCAGCTAGAAAACACGTTTGCACGGGAGCATGGGACAGTGTGACACGCTCCGTGGAACACGTGTTGTTGTTCTTGGACCCTTTGTCGTTTTACTTGTTAAATAACACGGAATGTTTTGCTCTGGAAGTTATGTGATACTTATGTACCCGCCTTCACCTGCCTCTGCGAGCCGCCCCGTCCCACAGTTCACGTTGTGATTTCTCGGTCTCACAGCCGACTTGTCTCACGATCCTTTGGGAGGAGGTCTTTGCAGGTGGAAGGGCTGTGATCTCAGTGGAGGGATTTTGATAAAGCGAAGTTACGGCCGTCCCCAGTGGCCATTCATTCCTTCATGTTTGCAATAGCCAGTCCCCCGTTTTCACTGTTTCTAAGTGTTCACAGCCCACATTCTTCACTTTCGCTCCAGCGAATGGACCCGGAAGGCCCCCATGTCTTAGGCGCTGACGCGTGTAACCGGACACGTGGCACAGCTGTCCTGTCCCGGACTCTTGAGTTCAGATATGGTTTTAGCGAGAATTCTTCATCGCTGTTGTCTTGTGCTTCCCTGTCACAATGAGAGGCATGCGATTTTGCTTATCTTCCTTTTTGTGCCATAAAAATTAGTCAGTGCCTGTGTAGAAAGGCAGTGTTACCCATAATGGGCTAACTACCCCTCAGTCAGCAGTGATCGTGTCAGCAACTGCCTGAGGAGGCATCTCCTGTACCTGTTACTTAAGTGAGTCACAGAGTGACGCTCTGACTCTGCCATCCCTCCCAGATTTGTTCGCTGGAACTCTGTTATATAAAACCCTTTTTCTCATCAGCTGTTCGGTGGCCTCGAGGCACAGTCGGTACAGGAAAGGCAGGCTGAGGTGAGCAAGAGTCAGGGCGCTGTTGGCCAGGACTCAGCAGTGGGCATTCACATGGGTGTCCACCCGCTTCTGGATGGGGTTTCATGGGGAGCAGAGCAGCTCCCTCGCTGTGACCTGTTGAAAGTCAGCCCTGGACGCAAGGGTTTGTCCTTCCCATCCCTGCAGGACAGATGAGGAGGAGGGGGGGGTTGGCAGTGGCATGTCCCGCCTCGAATGGGTGACCCTGTCTCCTGTCTGATGACCTGGGCTCAGGCCACAGCTGGGACCAGAAAAAGGGTGGAGTTTGGGGGTCGGGGCACGTGGCCCGGGCGAGACACCAGCTCCTCCTGCAAAAGAAAAGGACAGTGTCTTTAAAGAGAAACATCGATCGGTCCCCACAGAGTCATCGAGCCAACGTGTCAGAAGTCAGTAGTGAGATGAGAAGCTGCTGTAAGGGTGACTGGGCCACCTTTTTAAGTGTCGCTGGAACCGGCTCACCCAGCGTTGGTTCAGAGCATCTCCAGCAGGTAATGAGGTGGCGGGAGCCCTGCTGCGGCTCCGTCTCCCAGGGTTTAAGAGTTCCTGAGAGCAGAGAGAGCCACGCACGGTGGTCGTTTGCCACGTATCTGCCTGCTTCTTCCCATTTTTTTCCTGTAATTGTGGGAAATGCTGAGTGATCTGTCGGATAGTGTCCCACTTTCTGGGTTTTGCTGAAGCCCCTGGCGCCTGCCTCTCGGTGTTTCTGTGGTCTGAGCGGCCCATCAGGTGGTGGTGGGTCTGGCGCTGGCTGGGTCGGGATGCTTCCCGGAGGGTGTCGTCCACTCCACAGCAGGCACGTTCTCTGGCCTTTCAAAGACTGTGAGTAGTTTTGAATAAATAATTTAATTGTAGTTCTTTTTCCTGATTTTTCAAATATCAACCTTAGGTTTTCGCGGCTTAATGTACGATAACAAGACAGAATCTCTGCGGACCATCAACCTCCTCCAGCGGATGAACATCTACCAGGAGGTCTTCCTCAGCGTTTTATACCGAGTCCTGCCCGTCCAGGTATGTCGTGTTCCTTGGCGTTGAGCTGTTAAGAGCAGGCGGACGTCGGGATCTGCCATTTCAGAGGGAAGCTTGTCACATGTTGTTCCGATCTTCAATCGGCTTAATGGAGAAACAACAGTTCCTCGTCATCTTCGTAAACACTGTGGCGTTTGCTTTTTACTCCCGTCTTATAAGCTGTGTGGTACGTGTGATGCTCCCCGCCTTACGATGTGTGTGCAGCCTAGAAGCGATACACATCTTTAGGTGGACACGGGATCGCTCCTCGCTCACCTTTGAGATAAAAGACACTGGAAAGTTACCAAATCACAATGACCTCTCTTCACCTGAACAGGGTAAAGCCGGACAGAACCAAGTGTGCACTCGTGTGTAGAGTGAAGCCCCCTCTCTCTGGAGGGATGTGGGCTGTGGAGTGGAATCGGCTCCACGCTTCTGGATGGATTCCTACTGTCGTGTTGCTTAAGTGGCAGGAGAAGGGCAGGGCTTCCCTGACGAGTAATTTCGTCGTTCCTTTTGCAGAAGTACCTTGAGCCCGTTTACTTTTACATCTACACCTTGTTCGGGCTCCAAGCGGTCTACGTCGCAGCTCTGTACGCCACCAGCTGGCTCCTGAGCGGCACTTGGCTGGCGGGGCTCTTGACAGCCTTCTGGTACCTCACCAACAGGTGAGTCGGAGCTGCTATTGCCTTCCTCCCTTTACACAAAGTAAGCAAAGGGGAGGCACTGGCTTCCCAGTTCACAGGAAGCTGCTCTGCACATCAGTCTGTGCGGGAGCATCTGCCAGCGCTCGGCCTGAGTACAGGGGGCTGTGTGGTCAGTGTCTCCAGCCAGACACCTCACCCCAGATTCGTGTGTGATTCCTCACTGTCACCCTCAACGCGGTGCGCAGCTCACAGCTCGCGGAGCAGTGGGCACTGCGAATGTGAGGAACGCTGCGTCATCTAACTTTCTATTCCAAATAAGGGAGCAGAATGAAATCGCTTTTTAAAAAACATATTCAAGATAGAAAAACTTCCTGACCTGCACTCACAACACCAGTACTAAGGAGGAAATTTATGAACTCGGACACAGGTTCTGACATTGATTTTATGTCAGAATCCCAAACAAACTGCTTTCTCCTATAACTTACTGAGGAATTAGTGTAGGCCGAGCACTGCAAAATGCTTTGCAAGTATTCTCTTACAAGCCTTATGGAGGAGAGACTGTTACGGTCCCACCCTAGGGACGAGGACGTAGAAATTTAAGGGCTAACTTACAGTGACAGGTGAGTCTGTGTGCCTGTGAGAATAAGTATATGTCAGGGTATGTGCATGTCTGTATCAATACACATGCTGCAGAGTCTTGGTTAGAATTCTCAGGGCGACCACTGTGCCAGGCTGCCTCTTAGCATTCTGATCTAACCTATTATTTCTGCTAAGAGTGAATGAAAGTCAAATGTGTTTGTTTTAAAAGTAAATCAAAGATATTTATTGAAAGCCTACAATGTGTAGAGACAGTTCTTGGAACCAGTGGACAAAGATGAAACCTGTCCTCCAGGGGTCACGTTCTAGGGAAGCAAGGGGCTCGTAGAAATGGTCATCGGTGACAAGTTCAGGACATGGAAAGCGGTGAAGAGCACAGGGAAGCGTGCACTGGTGAAGTGGAGACAGTGAGGCAGTCATAGGAACACGCACGTGTCCCCCCAGATCACCCCTGGCGGGGGCATATGTGTAGACGGGCACCTGGACATCCTCCCTGTCGAGTTTACGTTGCAGGGATGGTGAGGGGAGGACAGATGAGTACTGAGAACCAGTAACCAGAGCCTGGTGCCCTTCATGTGACATAGCCATCGTGTAGGACAATGGAGGTGACCACAGCACAGGTGAGGACTGTGCTCCCTGTGTGTGCAGGACAGACACCACCCGGGTGGAGTTCACCGTCCCGCTGCGGGAGAACTGGGCGCTGCCCTTCTTTGCGGTCCAGGTCGCGGCTATCACCTATTTCCTAAGGCCAAACCTGCGGCCTGTGTCCGAGGTAAGTCCCATAAGCCTTCCTGTTTCTAGTCTCCAGGGTCATCCAAGCTCAGAAGTGGTGGCAGGCAGGTGTCCCAGAGCCTGTGTGGAATCCTTGGTTCATGACCGGTTTTTGACTTAAACGAAGCCTCCTTCTGAGCCTCCTCCATTGCAAAGAAAAGGTTTCGTCTTGTTGTTTGAAATGTGCTCTATAGCTGGGCTAGTGTGGCTCAGCGGTTGAGCATCAACCCATGAACCAGGAGGTCACAGTTCAATTCCTAGTCGAGGCACATGCCTGGGTTGCGAGCTCCAACCCCAGTGTGGGGCATGCAGGAGGCAGCCAAGCAATGATTCACTCTCATCATTGATGTTTCTCTCCCTTCCTCTCTCAAATCAATAAAAAAATATTTTTTAAATGTCTACATAATCCAGCCTCAAGTAGTTGCAGCAAACTCATAAACAATTTCTACAAAACAGTGGGAACGCTTAAGCCACTGCTCTTGGGATGCAGCTTGGCATGTGGTCATCTCCGTGCTGGTGAGGGGTCCGCGCAGCATGTGGTTGCCTCCAGCGCACAGGTTTTCAGAGCCACGGCCTCTTCTCTGCTCACAGAGGTCCTGCTGCTCTCGAAACCCACCTGCGAGGCTCTCTGTTCCTCGCGGTGTGTGAATCACAGAGCTTTTCTTCCCACAGCGGCTGGCCCTGCTCGCCATCTTCGGGTCGACGTTTGTCTTCAGCCTGACCTGGCAGTTCAATCAGTTCACGATGCTGGTGCAGGCGCTGGGACTGTTTGCCCTGGACTCCCTGGACATGCTGCCGGCCGCCAAGGTGAGCGCGGCGGGGACAGGAGGCGGTGCTCCTGCTGTGCCTGTTGCAGATGCGCACGTGTGTGATGTGGCGGAAACGTGTTTCATCTGGTGGTTAACACAGCCTCCTGTGACCATCTTAATTTTTATTCTGCTTTTGTACATTAAATGGCAGGTTTATTTGGAGCACAAATATCTAGATCAATTGTCCTTTATAGAGAAGATTTAAATTTCAGTTTATAAGACAACTCTCAAAGTGTGTGGCTGTGTACCAACGCGCCCCCACCCCCTGCCCCCAGGGAAATCAGTGAGTATGTAGCAACTTTCCTGTGGTGCCTTATAAAATCCTCACAGCGACATTTAAGCAGCCTGGGGGGTGAGCCCTGTTGCCTGAGCACAGGGCTTTCCCTCTGAAATAAGGAATTTCAACCCTTTTTGTTCCTCGTGTGTGTTGAAGGCCTGACTTCTAAATGCTGACGAGGGTCTGTTTCCTTTGAGGTCGGAACACAAAACAAGGGGGAATGTGACTTGCTGCAGAATAAGAGACTTTTCATTAACCTGCGATGGTCTAATTGGAAGAGAAAACGTGTCGGCGCTTAAATTTTTTATTTATTTTTTTTTTTGAGGCATTTTTGCGTGGCTCCACGTGGGCTGAGTTTTGCTTCTTTTAGTTTTCATTCTGTCAGAGTGTCACTGGCCAGAGCTGCTCATGTGCACTTATTTCCCTGCTCCAGTCGCCTTAGCTGGCACCTGTGCCTGTCCCCCCAGCCCTAGGCAGGTGTGCAGCCCTGTCTTACCACAAGCCGGTCCCCACACCAAGGCCGAAGGCCATCCGAGGTGCCACACCTACAGTTCCAGTCCCTGGGGAAGTAGGTGCACAAACACGGACGGACGCATGTGCACACACACACACACAGGATAAAAGGAAGCAACGGACGACATGGTTGTAAAGTGGGAAGTTGGGAAGTAATGGGAGACGATGAACTGCTGGCGGTCAGCTGTCAACAGTAACTTAAAGGACTTTAGAAGAAAGCTGAAGGCTACAGGTGGCGTTTCCAGGCTGCGGTTAAAGGGACGTTTGCTTCCTCTGCTTCATAGTATCCAGTTGGTTGCCTCTTTACTGTTACAGACTTCCCAATGTTTTGTGGTTCAAGTAAACAGAAGTGTGTGACTTAGTTTCTTTTTTAGCGTGTACCGGAGCGCGTGTTCTCTGTGTGTGTGTAACTTGAGGTGGGTGGGGCGCTGGCCTCCTGATAATCTGCCTCACCTCCACTCTCCCTCGGCAGGTGACGTGGCTGTACTCCATCCAGGTCACAGCTCTGCTCCTGGTCTGTGCCCTGCAGTTTTTCAACTCCATGATTCTTGGATCGTTGCTTATCAGTTTTAACCTCTCAGTATTAATTGCAAGAAAACTTCAGGTAGGAATTTTTTTTTTTTTTTATAAATTTTTTGGTTCGTGGGACTTTTCGTGCAGCGTTCAGAGGAAAACTGGTGACCAAATTCCTACTAAAAAGTGGAAAGGGCATCATTGAGCTTTTGGAAATTCATGGTTAGCATTGATGAGAACTGCCACGGACAAACCAAGAGATGGTTAGAACAGGCTGTTGGTTGACCCAGAACCTTCCTTCTCATTCCTGCTTTCAGCCTTAATTATAAGTGAATGTCACTCATACTTGAACTCTTCAGATGCTATTATAGTTGATCATCTGTAAAGTTATCAGAGATTATAAGAAAGCTAGTAGGGTATGTTTTCCACATATTTCCCCTATATGTTGCATGACCCAATGTTTTAAATCCTTATGTAATCTTAAGTGTTTATGAAGTTATATTAAAATTTAAGAATTAAACTTCAACTCTTTTAATTTCTAGAAAAATCTGAAAACTGGAAACTTTCTTAATCGGCTTGGGAAACTATTGTTACATTTACTTGTGGTTTTATGTTTGACACTTTTTCTCAACAACGTTATTAAGGTAGGTTAATAAAATGGCATATTTAATTTAGCATTTCTAAAGAGTTACCAGTGTTACTTTAAATAGGCTCAGTTTGGGGGGGTATTGTTTTATATTTATTAAGTTGATTGGGTGACATTTGTCAACATGAGCATATAGGTTTCAGGTATGGGTTTCTGTTACAAGATCTGAACAGGCTTAGTTTTAACTTGTTTCAGTAACAGGATTATTTTCTTGACTTTGGTCCTTGCTTTCTATTCATTCTAACATGTTCTACCTTGAACTCCTTTTGAGTTACTACAGTTTTTAGAAACTCAGCTTTAAAAGCCTTAAACAAGTATTTCTCTCAATTTAAAAAATTCTATTTGTGGCTATTGGAGGCTGCAGATTATCGGGTTATTTCATTTTCTGATCTAAAAGGTCAACCCTCGCCAGTTTGGCTCAGTGGATAGAGCATCAGCCTGCAGACTGAAGGGTCCCAGGTTCGATTCTGGCCAAGGGCACATGCCTGGGTTGTGGGCTCCATCCCCAGTAGGGGGCGTGCAGGAGGCAGCCAGTCAGTGATTCCCTCTTGTCATTGATGTTTCTATCTCTCCCTCTTCCTTCCCCTCTGATCAATAAAAAGATTTTTTAAAAATAAAATAAAATATACTCAATGGGTTTCTAAAGCCAAAGAAGCCCACCTTTTATCTACTTTACATATTAAACTTACGCATGAGATTCTGCCCGACACAGTGAATCTGCTCTAAAGGGAATGGACAGCCTGAAGGTCCTGCTTAGCAGTCTTGGACCTGAGGAGGCGCGTGTGGCCAGCGCTGGTTCTGTGTGGGCTGAGCCTGTGCCCAGGGCCCAGGAAGCTGCACACACGGCACTGACGCACTTCCCGGCTTCTCCCTCCCGCAGAAAACGCTGAACCTGAAGTCGGACGAGCACATCTTTAAATTTCTGAAGGCAAAGTTTGGATTTGGAGCAACAAGGTATGGCTACATTTAAGGTCTTTTTTTTTCCTTTAAACAATAAAATGTATGTTTGCTTTTTGTATTACATCAGCAAAGACTTTAAAAGTTAAGTTATCATTGTGTCTTCAGCTGCTCATTTCAGGCTCATTTGGGAGGAAATGGAAGTTTCCTGACACTGGGTTTAATCCTAGTTTCTCTTTGTCCCCAGAGACTTCGACGCAAACCTGTACCTGTGTGAGGAAGCATTCGGCCTGCTGCCCTGGGACACCTTCGGGCGGCTCTCCGACACCCTGCTGCTCCACGCCTACGTGCTCGTCCTGGGCGTCACGGCAACCACGGCGCTGGCTGTGGCCTTCCGTCACCTCAGGTGCGCGGGCTTCAGACTCCAGCGCTGGGCCCTGAGGCTCAGCGTTGCAGGAAGCAGCAGACAGAACAGGGCAGTGCTGTTTGGCCTCACGGCCCCAAGGCGGGTGGGGACTTGACTGACGGAAAGATGACTTAGAAAGGTGCGCAAGGCCAGGGTCCTGACTCTCGGAAACCGCCAGAGAAGCAGGTGCCGTGAATAGAAAACAGGGTGAGCAGTGTTAGTTGCGGGAGGCGTGTGGTTAACCGCGGGCGCATTGCTCCAGCGGGCGCCACTGGCAGAGTCGTCGGCTGCAAATGCAGGGGCACTGTCGCCAGTCAGTTCAGCAGGAACTGAAGCCCAAGTTCATGGCACATCTTTACTTTTCTTATTTGTAAAAACTTAAAAAATACTGGTAACTCGTAAAACAGCTTTTAAGATCTTAGTTTCCACATTTCAAAGGGATTTTTTTTTTTTTTTTTTTTTTTTTTTGCTATTCTCATAATTTAAGGATGAAAGTACGTTTTTTTTTCTTAAAATTAAATTTGTTACATTTTAGTTTTTCTGCTTATTAGTGCGTTTAGCCTCATAAATTAAAATGACCAGTGGCAATTCATTCTATCTTAGGGAAGTAACATATTTCTAAATACACGAAAGGGTAAGTGTATTGTCTCTAAAAGAGACTGGACTAAGTTAAAATCCTGCATGCAGCTCTAATGTGTCTGTGCTGTTTTATCCAGTGACTCTCCGGCCCAGGGTCACACGGGAAGGTGCGCGGTCAGCCTGGGGCCCGACGCTGCCTACAACTTAACTCACACCGTCGTGTTCGGGGCTTTGGCGCTGAGCACAATGAGGTATCCTCGTCTCCTCTCTGATTCGCCCTGTTACGCAGCTGCTCCTCACCTGGCCTCCATGAACAATACGATGCAAGCTGACCCTGTCTCCCTCCATGGCCGAGGTTCCCACAGAACGGCCTTGTCTGCCGTCTCAGTCACAGCGGTTTCCCGGGTCAGAGCGCTGCTGGGTTTCTCCTGCGTCAGCTCTCAGGCCGGGCGGTTCCCGCTCCCCTGGCCGGCGTTCCTGCGCAGTCGGGTGGGGTCTGACCGCACAGCTGTCTGGGGCTGACCTCTGCCCTCTGTCCCCACAGAATGAAGTACCTGTGGACGCCACACGTGTGCATGTTTGCAGCTTCTGGCCTGTGCAGCCCTGAAGTGTGGGGGTCGCTTCTGAAGGTTGCCCACCTCCACACCCCAGCAAGGGTCAGTGCGCGCCTCCGCCCCTCCACATCATGGCTTCTCGTGTCTCCTCCTACCAGCTCTGTTACGTAGGAGTTGCCCAGACTTCCGCCTGATGAACGGATACATTATGGTTTTATAAGGATTTTTTTAATTTTATTTTGTAATCGTTTTTTTCCCAGCCATCAATTAGATATGCTCATTCTACAGAATTTAGAAATCCTGAAAAGCACAAAAAGAAAACTTAAAAATAGCGAATAACCCTACCACTCAGAGCTGTCACTAATGTAACTGTAACGTGCTACCTGACGGTGGTGGGCAGCCTCCAGGTGTGGTTCTGCGTGTCCTGTCTTCTGGCCCCACTAGGGGGCAGCGACCCCGATCCTGACCGTGGCTCCGTGGCTTTGCATGCTGGACACGCCATTAAATGCTCCCTGACATTGTATTTCTGTTATTTTTTTAAAAAAGAAACAAAATCATATGTTTACAAAGAAAACTGTGAGCCAAACATGTCCCAAACACTTGTCTCTGAACACTGTCTCCGCAGGTGTGTGTGGTGCGGCACGCAGTCCCCACGCTGATGCTGCTCTGTCTGGGCTGCAAGGTAGGACTGCGGTGCCTCCTCCTGGCGCTAACCTGGCGCAGAAAGGTGGTGGTGGCGGCGGCTTGGTGGGCTGCCAGCAGAGTGCCTGCGGGGT
The DNA here is from genome assembly GCA_004026665.1 of Murina feae. NCBI lineage: Eukaryota > Metazoa > Chordata > Mammalia > Chiroptera > Vespertilionidae > Murina > Murina feae. The sequence goes on from PVJC01003242.1 coordinate 36,284, forward strand.
TAGGACGCCCTCCCTAGCCTCTGGGGAGCTGGCTTTGGTAGGAGGACTGATCTGTTTCCAGATAGGTAAAAACTGCCACGGTTTAATCATTGTGATTAGCTTTGGTTTTGACTTACTATTCAGATGGTGCGAGTCCTGCACATCTAGATGTTTCCAGGCCTGTTTTGAGGTGAAGGAAGTGGGAGCATTGTTCCCCGTGACCTGCTGCTCTCTACGGAGTGTGGGGCCCCTCGCCGCACGTTATAGAGGCTCACGTCCCCGCGAGGACGGCCGGGCACCTGCAGGTCAGGGCGGCCCGAGCCGCGATGCCTGCATGCAGGTTTGGAGGAAAGGATCCCTGTTCGCAGTGGACTCGCTTAGGAAATGGCACGGCCTGGCTTCGGGTCTGCGACCTCCCATTGAGAGACGTGAGCGTAGGTCATGTCAGTGACCCACTCGCTTTGTCACCTCCGATAGTTAGAGGCTGGGACTGCTGCCTGGAGGGAGGCCCAGCACAGCAGCCCCTGCTCTCCGTCTCTGCCGAAGCGACGCTGGGGTGAGGGGACTGTTGTGTGGCTTGCTTTTGGTTGCAGCTCTGGCCGGGAGTGATGGACGAGCTGTCGGAATTGAGGGAATTCTATGACCCCGACACCGTGGAGCTGATGCACTGGATTAAGTAAGAGGCCCTTCCCATCACTCAGGTCACCTGGCCTGGGTCAGCCCCACCTCTCATGGGGATCCCGCTGCTGCCTGCTCCCTTAGAAAGTTCCTGGCGTTAAGTGGGCGAGAAGAGCCTTTGCTGGGAAGTGAGTGATGAGCGAGTCCCCACTCGGTGCAGGGCGCCTGCTGGCAGGCAGCTTGGGCTGCGCTGGGCTGCAGTCCCGGCACCCATGGGAGTGAATGCACACCCCAGGGCATGGGTCACGGCTCCTCTCAGCGCAGGTCCCAGCCCCGATCAAACGCGAGGATGCCCGCTCAGCTTCTCTGCGGAGCGTGGGGGTTGACGATTCAGGCGGACCCACCGGTCACCTAACCTGCGGAAACCGCGCGCGCCGGGGCTGAGATACTCACCTTTCAGCTCCAACACCCCGCGGACGGCCGTGTTCGCGGGCAGCATGCAGCTGCTGGCCGGGGTCAAGCTGTGCACGGGCAGGACGCTCACCAACCACCCGCACTACGAGGACAGCGGCCTGCGGGCGCGCACCCGGGCGGTGAGGACCCTGCGTGGGAGCTGGGACCCGGGAAGGGCCTGGGGACGAGGTGGGGGGTGTCCAGGGCTCAGGTCCCGCCCCGTGGGAGGTGAGGACCTGGCCTGGCCTGAACAGCACTTGCCCCACCCCATTCATCGTCCGTCGCCCGCAGGTGTACCAGGTCTACGCGCGGAGGCCCCCCGAGGAGGTGCACGCGCTGCTGCGCGCCCTGGGCACCGACTTTGTGATCCTGGAGGACAGCATCTGCTTCGAGCGCAGGCACCAGCGCGGCTGCCGCCTGCGGGACCTGCTGGACGTGGCCAACGGACATGTGAGTGCGGGCTCCAGGGCCCTGAGAGGGGCCAGGTCCTGAGCCGGCATGGTCTCCAGGCGTCCACACACTGGGTGGGGCACCGGCCTGCAGCTGGCTGTTCAGGAGCCTCTGCCTACAGGTCTTGTGGAAGGTTTTGCTGTTAAAACCAAAACCTCAGCCTTTCTGAGGCCTCTGCTCGAGCATCAGTGGGCTGGTCCCTTGTGGCTGTGGCTGCTGTGCCGTCTCCCTGCTCTCCTGGGGCCTGTCCACAGGCCGCATGCATTCCAGGCAAAGACTCCACTGTACAAAGGTCAAGACTCAGAGACCTAAGAGCTAGTCTCCTAGAGAAGTTCGGGTGCCCACACCGCCCGCTCCCGCACCCTAAGAGGTTCAAGGGAGCCGGGGGAAGGATTTGAAACTCAGATTCTTGCCCAAGCAGAGTACCGCCTCACCACCTTGAGTGCAGGGAAGTCTGGACTGTGTGAGTTCTGCTCTGAGTAGCGTTTTCACGCGGCCACTGAATGAGCTGAGGTTTGCTGGGTCGTAGCGAGTCCTCCTGGTCGCATTTGTGAGAGAAACAGTGTGTCCCCCTCAGAACAAGATCGAGCTCCGTCCCAGCTTTGCCGGTAGGGCGCCCTGTGCCCTGCGCCTCCTCCGCCTCGGCTCCTCCCCTTCCCCTCCTTCCCCTGCCCTGGGGCTGGGACGCCATATGACCTCAAGCAGCCACTGCCATTGGCACCACGTCCCTTACGTTCACTGAAGAAACCCAGCTCCTGTCCCTACCGTGTTGTTTTTATAAGTTTGATTTTTATTTTTTTTGCCAAATCATTTCTTGGTTTTGTTTTGGCTTCAGATGATGGATGGCTCGGGAGAGAACGAGGCGGGTTTGCAGCCTGCAGGCCACCCCCGCTTCTGTGAGGAGATAAGGAGGGGGCTGCCGGCCTACACGGCCCTCTTCACCCGCGTGTTTCAGAACAAGACCTTCCACGTCTACAGGCTCCAGAAGCGAGTCGCGGGGCCACCCGCTCCGTCTCTGTCAGGACGAACGTGATAGCTAGCGTTTCGTGCAGATGGAGCTGGGCCTTAGTGCTGTGGTCGCAGCGCGCTCTGCGCTCTGCGATGTTTACCAAGTCCCTGCCGTGGGAGTGTCTTCTACCAGCTTCCTCCTCGTCGCCTCGTCTCTGTCCTTCTCTGGGATGTTCTCCAGCCTGAATGGTCTCAACTTCCCAGGAGGGACATAGGATTCCACGGCCGGGAAACTGCACGTGTCCATCAGTGGCCTGAGCAGCCACGTGTCTTGTGAGAAACCCACAGCCCATCCAGGGCTGGAAACCCTCTGAGCTTTCAGCTGACTCCGGCCGTGGCGGTCGAAATGCATCAAGGGTGCGTAACTGAATTATGTAACACGGTCTCACTAGTGAAGGCCAATCAGTGGCTTTTTAAAGGCTCTTTATTGTCCTGTTTTACCTAAAAGTTTTATAATATTTTCAAATTACCATGATTTTAATATTTCCAAAACAATCATGTTAGGTCCTTGTAACCAGAACTTTTTGCTGTGCTCCGTCTGAAATGTAACGTGTAACATGTGTTGGGTGCATGTGTGTGCGTGGGCGCATATGTGTGCGTGTATTAGCGCCAGACACAGGGACCGTCCAGGTTCCACATTGTCAGTCTTTATGGGGCGGGAATGTGTACGTGGCCGTGTGCGTGTCCCTGTCCAGTGTTACCATCGCAAAACCTACTGACACCACTAACCTATCCTGCGAGAAAGGTAACTTCTCCTTGTTTCTTACTCGTTTAAATTGACTGGGTTTGCACAATTTTATAAACGCTTTGTTTTTAGCTTTTGTATTTTTTACAGCCTAGAGCCTTGCACGGCCTGAGTATTTTTTAACTATTGTCTCTTACCTGAGTCACTAATGCAGTATTTCGGGCAGAGGGCGTTTTCCTACCCAGTCTGACTGGTCTCCAGTGTCACTGTGAGCGGCCGGGGGCGGATCCCTCACTTCCTCCCTCCACGCACCCAAGTGCCTCACGAGCCGCTCCCCCCTGCGCAGCGAGGGCTCTCGTCTGCTCGCAAGGTTTCGGGCATCGCGTTCATAATTACCTTCTAATAACGGGCATGGAAAGCTGTTGGTGAAAGCATTTTGTTCGCTTAATTAAACCGAGATGGCCAATGAGATAACGTTCTCCCAGTTCCTGCCGCCGGGAGTGACTCCCACGCCCCCTTGCGGTTATAGTGAAGTAAGTCTCCGCAGACCCCGCCCTGGGCGTCACGCGTCCCGCGAATTTATGCTCGTTCACTCCTCTCTAAGCCGCTTCTAGAGGAATGTCAGCTGCCACGTTGGACTCCAGGCTGATCAGCTCTTACCAAAACCTGTTGACATAAAAGTGGACGGGAGCTGGGCTTCTCACATCCTGCGACTGGCAGCCTGAATCTCTTCTCTCCTGTGACCCCGGGAGGGGGGCCCTCTGCAGGTGGGATGATGAGTGATGGCACTTGGTGAGAGCTGAGGGCACAGCCTGAGGGGCTGCGGGTTCGTGTTTTTTGTTTTTGTTTTTTATTGATTTCAGAGAAAGGGAGGGAGAGAGAGAGCAGAGATGAGAGAGGATCATGGATTGGCTGCTTCCTGCACGCCCCTCACTGTGGATCAAGCCTGCAACCCAGGCATGTGCCCTGACTGGAAATCAGACTGTGACCTCCTGGTTCATAGGTCAACGCTTAACCACTGAACCATCCGGCTGTGGGTTCCATTTTAAATCCTCTTTCTCAAATACGAGTCTGTTCATCTCAGATGTCCGTCACATTAATTGCAGCCTTTCTTTTGTGTCCAGAGTCTCAGGAGCATGTGCTCAGGTTTCAGGCTTGTCCTCGCAGTGTATGTGGCCTTGGAGGTCTCTTCATAGGCTGGTACTGTTTTTGCCGCTCAGGCGGGTTCAGGCTTCGGAGAAAAACATGAGTGCCCGACACCCTGCAGACAGTTTCCGCGCGCGCATATGCGTGCACACACACACACTTCCCCTTCCCAGTGACCAGGTGCTGCTGAGATGTAAATAATGCTCCCTGTGCTGCTCTTCCCCCAGTGAAGCTCCCACCACACAGCTCTGGGGCAGCTAGGATGTGTGATGGCCTCAGGTGGGGCTGTTCCAGGGATGGGATGACACTCATCTGCCTCAGAGCAGCAGCTGGGCCTCTGGTGCAGTCAGTGCTCTCAGCCACTTAGTGACTCACCAGCGTCTCCGCCCAGCTGCCCACCCCGCTCCCAGGGCTGCTCCTCCGCCCCCTCCTCCCGGAAGCTCTGTGCTCATGAGTCCACAGTCCCCTGAATGGGGGAAAATGGGGGAAAACCAGCAGTTGCTTCTGCAGAAATTAACAGGAATGATTGGATCTAATAAAGGCTGACTTGTTCATAAAAATTGCTTTTCAGTCAGGTGTGGTTGAAGTTATCAAATAATGGAAACAAATTCAAAGAACTATCTGAGCTCTGGTTGCATCATAGATTTAAGTACTTGTTCCCGTTTTTAAGCATCCAGACTGGCCAGGCAGTACTAGACTGTACCCGCCATCGGTGGCAGGGTTTGTGCTCAAAGGGAGTTGCAGGCGAAGCACAGGGGGCGCTCCATGCGAACTGGGAGGTTCCAGTCACTTCTCCTGCAGACTTCAAAACACGGGGCGTCATCCAGGCCGGCTGCTGTCCCCTTGACAATGGTGTCCTTGACCCTCTGACCTCCACCAGGACGAGGTGATGGACAAGCGCCAACAGAGGACGGGGCGGAGGAGATATTCCATCCGTCCACGTGAGCTACAGCGACCTGAGCTCATCTTTGGCCAAAACCTACTTGGACAGACATAATACCCCATTTTTTAAACCTGGGGGTTAGGAAGATGTTAAAATGTTCTCAGTTCATGCGTCTTGGTTACTGTTGTCACAGACTCTTCCTGTATGACAGGCAGTTTTCTGGCCTAGAAGAGGGTGCTGGGCCGTCAGGGGGAAAGCGCTCCTGGGAGGGGTCGGCTGACATGGCAACCGGTGTCCCAAGTGTCTTAACCTCCTGTGGGCAAGAACTCGCCAGGAGCTTTTACAACCGACTTGCATGGAGACTACATACGAAATAAAGCTCTTTTTTTTCAAACAAGGCGTGTGCCTCTGTGAAGGTCAGAAACCAAGGAGCTGCTTGCTCGTCTGTCCCACCTGCACCTTGCGGTCATGCTGTTCCGGTCCCTGAGGAGGACGCACGCTGGTTGGGCCCTGTTTGTCTGGGCTCGCTTCTACTTCCTGGGTAGGTCCTGGGCCCTTAGCATTCGGGGCAGGGGCTGCACACGTTGGGTCACAGCGTGCAGGTGGCACATGTGCTGTTCAGAGACGATGTGGGAACTGCAAGCGGAAACGCTTGGTACCCCTCCCCTTCGAGGACACGCAGGGGACCCGGGTGCTCAGTGCTGACCCTGCACGCAGCTGGCCACACGCGTGAGCTGCTGAGAGCCCTCTGCATACGTGTGAGCTGCTGAGAGTTCTGCAGCGAGGACGTCACAACAGTGTGGCTCGGTAGGGCCTGGCATGGGAGTGAGCAGGATGTGACAAGGATTTGACCAGGGACACCAGCTGGTGGCCCCTCCTTTCAGAAGCGGCTTCTGAGCCTCCTAAATGGTTCAGCTTTGTTCAAATGCAAGTAACGCACGACAGTGGAATGTGAAATTGATGTAGTGAGTCACAGCCATTCACTCCAAAGAGAGAAAGGGCAAGGGGAGGAGGAAGTGCCATGCAGGAACCTCCAAGCTGTAAGGGTTTTACGAGTTCATTTGGCCCCGACCGACGAGTTACCAGGAAGCAAGACCTGAAATGCTGGGGGAACGATGGTTGCAGATTCCTTTACACGTCTGGAATCTTAGGAAAAAGACAAGGAGGCAGGAGGAGAGGCCAGGATCCGACTGCAGGATAAAGAGGCTGTCGAAGGTGTGTGCTCACCTGGCCTGGACACAGAAGTGGAGTGGGGCTCACGTAAACCCTTCAATGAAGTCATGTGCCTGGGCCTGGCTCCCCGAGGGGACCTGCTCAGGGCGGGGTCTGTGACCCGACCACCCTGTGGAGTTACTTCCCAGAGCACTGGCTCCTGCTTCACGACCCCTTTTGGTCCCAATTGGTGGCAGGATGGACCGGTGGCCAGCCTCTTGCTCGCACAGCGTGGTCTCGGCGCTCAGTCCCAACCTCCTGGTGAAATGGGGGCCCTTGGGGAGGGGCCAAATGGTTCCAAAAAGGGAAGGCAGCCGGTCCACGGCCTTCCTGGTGAAGAGCGCTCCGGACGAGGACGGCCCACGCTTGGCCTCTGTCTCACGTTCGTGTTTTGCATCTAGTGTGGTATTTCCATACGCCATGAAGAGTGTTAGCAGTGATCTTGTGCATCTACTGCAATCGTGGGCAAAGAAACCAAAACGCACGCAGCTGTTGCTCTGACTAATGTCACGGGCAGACAGGCAAAGACACACGGTTGGCTTCTGAGTTCAGCATCGATCTGTAGGTGCACAGCCTCCTCGTGTCTCGGAAGAGCCATCTGCCCCGATAGCAGTGTGGGCTCCCGGAGTCTTTAACACCTGCGGGCGGGCAGAGGTCCGTTCACCAGCAGCTGACAGGCCGATCCAACAAGGTCGGCAGCATCTTTTATCTGATGTCCTGTCCCACAGTCTCCACGTGGCAGTTGATGAGTTTAAGCCTCGGGCTCCGGGGAGCAGCTGCCTACTTGGCGTCATCCTGTTGTGACTCCATCAAATCTGTCAACAGTGTGCGAGTCTCCTAAGTCCCTTCACCCGAGTCCAGCTTCAGTGCACTGAGATGCTCGAAGGAACCCAAAGACTGAAAAATGGGGTTTACCAGGGGGCTGGGAGGGACCCGGCCATCGTCTTGGGCAAATAGATGATACAGTTTAAACTAGTTTGGCATGGCTGGTGTGGCTCAATGGGTGCAGTTGACCCATGAAAAAAGATGTCACCTGTTTGATCCCAGTGGAGGCACCTGCCTGGATTGTGGGCTCAGTCCCCAGGAGGGGGCGTGCAGGAGGCAGCCGATCGATGTTTCTCATCAATGTTTTTACTTCACTCTGTTTTCACCCCAAAGTGAATATGATTTACAAAAGGGTGATTTTGCTTTGCAAAGGAGTGAATTTAATTTGCAAAAGGGTGAGTTTGAAGTGGAAAACCCGTATTTCTCCATCTCTCTCTCCCTTTCTCTCTAAAAATCAATAAAAACATACTTTTTTAAAACGCTTGAACTAGTTTGGGATTTTTCAAAATGGAAAAATGAAAGAAAACCAACAAAGCAGTGAGGAAATTAGGAAGTTAGAAGACAAGTGGAAAGGATAAATGCATTCCCCAAAAACTGGTTTTTCAAGGCTGCTTCCTTTTCAAAGACAAGTGATAGAAACACCTAATAACTGACTGTGAAAAATATGCAAGATCCAGGAATGTGACAAAGACAATCCCAGAGTCAGGCTCAGCAAAAAGAATTATGTGGAGCAACGTACACACTTGCATGACGACAGAAAACAGCGCAAATGGGAACCACAAGGTGGGTCTCTGATAGGTCCCCAATGTGTTGCCAGCAACGCCCGAGGCGGCCACCAGGGGGAGCTTGGGCTCGCGCCGATCTGCAGCTTCCACCACCGCAGGTTCTTTGTCCACTGGCCCCCTAGGACTTGCAAACAGTCTCAGGCACGGCCACCAGCCCAGGCGGAGTGAGTGGTCCCCTGTCCCAGGCAGGGCCCATCCTTGGTGACGCCACCTCGCTGTCCTCTCCATGGGCTGTGGGACATGCCCCCCAAAACATGCCCTATGTTCGTTGGCTCACCCGGCTCTGGCTCTGGGCCTGCCTGGCACTGACCGTCAGGACTGTCATCTGAGTGCTGGCCGCCCACCAGGCGCAGCTGGTATTGGGCCCCAGAAAGTACAGGGGCTGAGGGGGTGTGGACACTGGCAGGCAGAGGGGTGGGGCTTGAGGAGGCGGGACATGATGGAGGGAGTTAAGACAGACAGGTGACCAGAGGCCAGGCATTTGTCCTTCAGATACTCACGGAGCACTGACTGCGCCAGGCAGGCCCAGGCTGCAGGGAAACAGCCAGGAACAGACAAAACACCTATATCTTTGTCTTCACAGAGATTTTGTTCTGAAAAAAAAAACAGAACAAAATCTTGGAGATTTTGCTGGGAGGGAGCGTCCACAGTGAACATAGGAGCCCGCAGGTGCCTCGTAGCTCTTTCCCCTCAGGAGAGGATCAGAAAACGGAGAGAATGCACAAAACAGAGAGAACTGGGAGAAAATGGGTTACCAGGGTCAAGGTTCAAGGCTGAAAAGTCAAGGATCTCTCCATTTTCTCCTGATCCCTTCTGTTCTCTGCATTCTCTCTGTTTTGCCCACTTCGCAAACACTCACTGAGCACCGACTGCACGCTGGGCCCTGGACGCCCCACCGTGGACAGACAGATGCAGCTGTACTGCCCCCCTCGCCTGCCAATAGGCAGGACACAGCAGGGGCCAGGTGCAGGGTGTGCAGAAAGGCTCTGGGACCCTGACTGTGACAGCCAGGAACCCCTCCCCAGAGCCGCCAGTGAAGACAGCCACCTGTTGCCAGGCAACAGGAGCACTGTCTGGAGGAGAGCTGGTCTGCGGGAGCCTTCTCCAGGCCCCCTGCTGGGAAGGGCTCAAGCCTGGCCCTCAGTTGCATGTCCCCCTTCTGGGTGCCTCCCAAATGCTGAGGTCCGGCCACCTGATCAGAGGTGAGGAGGGTGCAGGGAGTGGTAGGCCTAGCTGCGGGGTTAAGCCCTGGTCCCTATGCTGCAGATGGACCCCAACCCCAGTGTTGGGGGCAAACAGAACAACCCAGTGCCCAGCCAGTTCCCACCCTTCTGGAAATTCCCCCAGAAAGGGCGGTGCTTCCTGGGGAGGAGGCAGCAAAACTGGGTCACAGATGAAAGGGACGGAGAGAGTGCAGGGAAAGGCAAAACTCATCGCGACGGGCGCTTACCCAGAATATCATCAAATGCCCAGATGAGTCAGGGAGAGGAAACCGGGGCGTCGACAGCTGGAGACATGGCCCCTGGGGACCGTCCGCTTCCCGGCCCACGTCAGGGTCTCCGTGCTCCCACCCTGTGTCCGCCTCCTGCCCTTCACGCCTGGTCTAATCCAGCCCCTGGTTTGAGGGTGGCACCCAGTGACTTGAATAGATAAAAGTAAAGGGCATTGGGCTGCTAGTAGGTTACAAAGGTTTCCAGGATTAGGTCAGTGGGTCTCTCTCTCTCTCTCTCACCCCTCGCCCTGGGCAAGCAAGATGCCCTCTGGGCATGGTGGGCCAGGGGCAGGGAAGCCAGAGGCGAGAGCAGGTCTTGCACAGTGTGCTCGCCAAGGCCTAGAAACTTTTTCTCAAAGGACCACATGTAAGACACTAAATATGTCTGGCTTTCTGGGCCGCATGGTGCCTGGAACAGGACTCTGCTGAGTTCCTGGAGAGGGAAACCACACACAGCTCTGTCTGAATGGACAGGACGACACGACTCCAGCGTGTTCCTCCGCAGTTTCTCTCTGTGCCATCTGGAGCTGCTAAGGTTTTATTGCAAAAAAACTTTATTTACCAAACAGGCAGCCTGCAGATTTGGCCCCAGGGCTGCCGCTCCCTGGCCCCTGCTGTAGGTGTGAAATGTCAGTGTGTTCAGCTGCTGTAACAGATGCCACATTCTCTCAGCTCTGAGGCTGGAAGTCCGGGGATGAAGGTGCCCCAGCAGATTGGGTGTCTGGCGAAAGCCCTCGGCTGTTGTGTGTCCTCAGGTGGTGGAGGGCAGGGAGCACTGTGGGGTCTCTTTTGTGAGGGCACTAGCCCCATTCATGAGGGCCCCATCCTGCTGACCTGGACCTGTGACAGGAGAGTCCCCCAGGTTGGCCATCTGACCAACCACATGTGGTAAGGGCTCGGGGTTGGAGACAACTTATAAAAAAATAATTCAAATAGATTTTTACAAAATATGTTTATTAATTTCAGAAAGGAGGGGAGAGGGAGAGAAACAGAAACATCAGTGATGAGAGAGAATCATTGATCGGCTGCCTCCTGCACGCCCCACACACTGGGGATGGAGCCCACAACCCGGGCATGTGCCCCGACTGGGAATTGAACCCATGACCTCCTAGTTCACAGATTGATGCTCAACCGCTGAGCCACATCAGCTGGGCAATTCAAATAGATTTGCCTGGGAAAAAGCTGGGGGACAAAAATAGACTGTTAGCAGTTTATGTCTGGATCTTTATTTTCACTTGCTTCTCTCCATTTTTTAATTTTTCAACAGGAAACATGTGTTATTGTTTCCTGTAAAATGGCAACAAAATATATGAAGTGTGGGGAACTCATTTCCTGCTTTTGGGCGCCCTGCCTTCCCAGCCCACTCCGCCCGGGGTTCCTGGGCCCTTGTGGGCTGGATGGTGAGGAGGGTCGTGCAGCCCCACAGCCTGGCTGCCTCCCCCAGGCCCCGAAGACCAGGGCTACACGGATTCCAGCATTTTCCTCTGCAGTTTCTCCGTTAGTGCTTTCTGGAGCTGCCGTGCCCCAAAGCAGAGGCCCAAGGTCACCGCGTGGGACCTCACTGTGAGTCTATGGCCAGAGACCACAGTGGGCCCATTAGACTCTTAGGCAGAAATGTCCCCTGTTACTTCCTGGGGTGCGAGCAGTGATGTCTAATTGCTGAACCGGGGCAGCCGTGGGCAAGTCACCAACGCCTGCCTTTTAATAAATATATATTGTCATTGATCTCAGAGAGGAAGGGAGAGGGAGACAGAAATATCAATGATGAGAGAGGATCACGAATTGGCTGCCTCCTGCACTCCCCACACTGAGGATCAAGCCTGCAACCCAAGCCTGGGCCTTGACCGGAGATCGAACTGTGACCTCCTGGTTCATAGGTCGATGCTCAACCACTGAGCCAGGCCGGCTGGGCAGGAAACCCCCCTCTCCTCTTCTGTGGAATGGCTTAACACCATGCCAGTCAGCACAGCAAAGCACATGGAAAGCCTAAGATTCTGGTGCTGTCCTTGGTGCTGAAGTGAGGCTTGGGGGTCAGTCCTTGAGATGGTCCCCCAAGGCCTGGCCAGAGGAGCCTGCACGGGGTGGGGGAGACCCTGAGTCTTGCCAGGAGCCACTGCACATGCCTTTGTGGGGCACCCGAGCAAGTCACTCGCTGGGGTCCCCACCCTTATCCTCACAGCCGCTCAGCATGGCTGAGGGGTCCAGCCCAGCGTGCAGGCTGGGCAGGTGTCCTGAGGAAGCTGGCTCTGGGAGGGCCTGGAGCCCCTATATGCCCAAGAGGAACCCTACACCCCACGTGCTCGGCTGGTGGACTAAGTCTCCGAGTCCCCCTCTCCCCGCCTCCATTCCTGGGAAGCTGCGCTGGGAAAGACACATGGGGTGCACGTTGGTTTCCAAAGCAGCCTGAACCTGGGCCAGCTTCCAAGAGGGGCGGGTGGGGCAGAATAAGGGGTACAAGACACCCCACATCCTTCTGTGTGTGGCCTGCCCCTCACCTCAGTAGCCAGAGGCTCAGGAAGTGGCTCTGGTGACAGGCCAGCCCTCCCAGGGGCATCAGGGCCCAACCCTATTGTTCAACCTTCAGGGAAGCCGTCCGATGCCTCCTCCGTGGGGACCTCCCGCAGCCCATGCCCACTGGGGAGCACCCTTTCCTGAGGGGCAGGCCCTCTGACCCCAGGGTCTTCTTCTGGGGGCCAAGGCTGAGCCCTGAGCAGCATGAGTGCATGGAACCTGGTCCCTGCTCCCCTCGTTTTGGCCCCTTTCACCTGAGACCAGTGGTCCCCAATGTGGGGCACCCCCACAGTGAGGCAATTCGAGAATGAGTTATTAACAGTGAATTTTGCATTTCTTATGGTTCTAGCGGCCTTGTGTGCAGCTTATAAATCTATATTGTGACATATTTATGCATTTCAGTTCTCTATTATATGTTTTGAAACTTTATTTGCTATTTTTTCGTATCACTTCACATTATTTTTTTAACAGTTTCTTAGTGATTTCCTCCTCAGAACTTCAACTGTCCTTTCGTTCTTTTATTTTTCTCTTTCATGGATGCCATGTTCTTTGGAAGCTCGTTTAGACCAAGTGAATGGCCTTTTAGATTTCCTCCCTGTGATGGGAGTTCACTTTGTGGGAAATAAGAATTCTATGTGGGGGGCGGAGGGGTGGCATCAGGATGTTAGAGATGCTAAGGTAAGGTGTGGCCAGAAAGGGCTGGGAACCGCTGACCTAGACCCTCTTCCCACCATGGCTTTGGGCAGGTCTGGGCCCTACTTTTAGACAAAAATGGGCAGAGTGTGCGGGGAGGTGGTTTTGGCCTCTGCCCACAGCACTTCGCCTTCCAGAACCAGGTGATGGGGGGTGAAGATGGGGGCAGAGTGGAGCCCCTCCCATGGACCCCAACCTGCTGCCCTCCGGCTGGCTCTAGGGGAGGATGTGGAACCCCCCCCACACACACACACACCTGGTCAGACCCTGACCCTCAGCCTGGCACCCCCAAGACAGCCTCCTCTTGGGCAAGTCCCACCAAAGTGGACGCCAGCTTGTCTGTCACCAGCCCCAGCCCAGCCACGCCTGGCACCCAGCAGCCCCCGCTGAAGGTTGATTGAGGCGGCGGCGCCAAGTGCCTGGGATTGGAGATGGTGAGAGCTCAGGGAAGGCGCAGGGACTTGGTTCTAAACCGGCTCCAGGGCGCCCTCGCTTCCTGCCTCAGGGGCCCGCCCAGGGCACCTGGGGGCCAGCACAGTCCAGGAGGTGCCCGTGCCCTGGTCGGGTCCCAGCCCAACCTTCGGGCACTCTCTCCTGGGCCACGCCTTTTCCAGCTGCTGCCAACCCAGGCTCCTCGCAACCGTCCTCTCCCCAGTCCCCCCATCACACCCCGCCCAGACCCCGCCCTCCACTGCCCGCGCCTCCGGCCCGCCCGCCTCCACCCGCCTCAGTCCATCTTTAGCCCGCGGCGCGGCGCTGACTGGCGGGAAGCGGCCCCCTCGGTGCTCCCAGCCGGTCCCGGCGCCGGGAGCATGAGCGCGGGCTGGACGCGCGGGGCGGCGGTGGCCCCCCGAGTGGTGCCGGCACCCTGCGCCTCAAAGGTGGAGCTGCGGCTGAGCTGCCGGCACCTGCTGGACCGCGACCCGCTCACCAAGTCGGACCCCAGCGTGGTGCTGCTGCTGCAGGCGCAGGGCCAGTGGGTGCAGGTAGGCGGCAAGGCTGGAGGCGCAGAGACCCAGAGGGCTGGAGACACTGGCAGGGCACAGGGCGGGGCGTCCGGGATTGGGGTGCATGGAGTTTGGTGGGGTGCAGGAGGTCAGGGTGGGATGCACGGGGTCGGGGCTACCATACCAGGGCTAGAAAGTGGGCTAGAGAGGAGCCGAGGGAGCCAGGTGGGGCTGGACTGGATGCGGCAGCGGCAGGCCGAGCTCCAAGGGCAGAGAGGGGGCGCTGAGTGGGACCCGCGGGGTCTTGAGGGTGCGGGCAGAAGGCTTGACAGAGCGTGGAAGAGAGGGGGTGGCGCGTGGGGAGCAGGAGTTGGGCTGGGATCGCGGGTCCTGTGCGCGCGAGGCAGCCAGGAGCCTCACTTCGGTGCCAGGTCTTCCTCCTCCGGCTGAGGCGCCTCCGCGGTCCGGGGCAGGGAGGGGGCGTGGCTTCGGCCGGGACTGGACCCCAAGACCGGGACGCCCCTCGGCTGGCGCCCTAGCCCATCGCCTTGACCCTGGAGTGACTCGGGGGGGACCCGCCAGTGCGGAGGGCGCGGGTGGGTCTCTGGGGCCGCCTTCGCGCACCCCTGGATCTGACTGGGGGCATTTTCATCTCTGCGACGCCAGGTTCTCCTCTCGTCCTGAGGGTGGTCACCCCGGCTCGGCCCTCCCTTCGGGAGGGGGCAGCCCTGGGCGCTCGCGCTTTCTCGGTCACCATCTCACCTCAAGGGGGAGAGCGGAGGTGCTGGAGGGGGCTGGTGTTGGCTGCAGGAGCCTCGGTGGGGGCCTTGGAGGGGATCCCGCTGCTGAGGGGCGAGCTCTGACCTTGCGCAGTCCGCTCCCCGCTCCTGGGGCTGAGGAACCCTGAGGTCACCCATCTCAGGAGTGAAGGGCGGCTCAGCCCAGGGTCTGTGTGGCAGTAGGGGCGCTGGGCAGGGGGTGCTGGACAGGGGATGCGGGGAGGAGTCCTGTGCCCGCTGCCCCCCATTAGCCCTTGTGGCTTGCCTGGGGCACTGCCTAACCCAGACGCTCATTTGGGTGCTGGAGCCTGTGGGACCCCTGCTGACAGGAGATTGTGCTGGGGGTGGGGGGCGAGTTAGATGGAGGAGAGAGCTGGACCTCGGCCTCTGTGCCCCCAGCCTGGGCCCCCCTGCCTGCCCAACTGGTGCCAGGGAGAGGTCTCTGCTTTGGGTGTGCCCAGCCCAGGTTCCGGGGCTCCGTCCCTAACTCAGAGGGCTGAGCCGCAGTTTTCCCATCGAGATATGGGGATCGAGCAGGCCAGGACGAACACGAGATGAGGAGGTGCAGAGACGTGGCTGCCCATGTCCGCCCGGGGTCACCTTCATTTCAGGGAGGGAGGTGCCCAGGGTGGTGAGCTGGGTCCTGATGGGTGGGCACAGTTGGGTGGGGGTCTCCCCAGGAGAGGGCGCCTGAGGGCGGGTGGCCGGGGCAGGGCCAGGGCGGGCCGGGGCTGGGGTGAGGCCTGGTGGGAGCCCGGGCATCTGCTCCCGCTGCTGCAGGCGGACAGGACAGAGGTGGTCCGGAGCTGCCTGCACCCCGCGTTCTCCAAGGTCTTCACGCTCGACTACTACTTCGAGGAGGCGCAGAAGCTGCGGTTCGAGGTCTACGATAGCCCCGGGCCCGGCAGCCTCTGCTGTCAGGAGGACGACTTCCTGGGGGGGATGGAGTGCACCTTGGGACAGGTGGGCGCCCGTCCCCTCGGGAGGGACGAGGCCGGGGAGACCCAGGCGGGCAGGACGGCACCGGGGCTGTCCTGAGAGCTGGCGCGATGCCCGGGGTGGTGTGGGGATGGGCATCCCCGGGTCCCTCTGGACGAGCATCCTGGCTCTGCCATCTCCAGGCTCCTCTTTACAAACTCCTTAGGAGTCGTTCTTAAAAACAGGTCACTTTAAGCTGGGTCACACCTTCGTGGGGCTCAGCACTCAGAGAGCATAAAAGGGCTGCAGGCTCGGCTCCCTCCTCCCTGTCCCCAGCTTCCTTAC
The DNA here is from genome assembly GCA_004026665.1 of Murina feae. Lineage (NCBI taxonomy): Eukaryota > Metazoa > Chordata > Mammalia > Chiroptera > Vespertilionidae > Murina > Murina feae. The sequence goes on from PVJC01003242.1 coordinate 52,013, forward strand.
CTCCAACCAGAGAGACGAGTCTACGGGAGGAAATGGGTGTGCGGTTATTTCTCTATCGTTTTAAAGCAAACTGCATAGTCTTCTGTTCTGCAGCTGCTCTTTCACCTCCACGGCAGGAGGTAGCCTTTCCACATCGACACATGGCCTCTCCCTGGCTCTCCCAGCCAGCTCCTCATCCAGCCCCACCAGCAAGGGGGGACAAGTGCCCCCTCCCTCCACCATCAGTGCTAACAAGAGCTCATGCCAGGCTGTGCCCACATTTAATGCCCCCAAGAGCCCTGAGGAGCACTTCTATTTTCACTGAGGTCTGACTTACATGCGATAGGATATGAAGACCTTAAGGGTTGAGACGGATGAGTCAGACAGCCGTGTACCCCCGAGCATCCCCAGATGATGCAGGTGCCCCCACTCCTCTGAGGCCTGCTCTGGAGTCTCATGTCCATAAATCACATGGGATGTTCTCATTTGTGTCCTGAGCCTTTTACACACGTGATGTCTGTATGACTCATCCCCTCGCTGCCTGGGCAGGAGCTGGTCTAGGACACATCCTCTGTCACCCATTTCTCAGATAAGAGGACTGAGAATCAGGAAGGACATGGCCTGGGAAAAAGCATCAGGGCAGCATGCCTCCCACCTGCCATCATTAGCACAGAAGAGGACAGCACACATACATACACACAAATGTGCGCGTACATGTGGACATGTGGTACACACATGCAATCGGGCGTGTGCAGCTATATATGTAGGCACACGTTGGGTGTTTGCATGCATGTACATGCAAAGATATGTGTGCTCACGTGTGTACAGACACCCCAAATGTGGGCGTGTGTGTGCTCACACACATGTGCAGACACAGACATACACACATGGGTGCAGATCCATGGACACACGTGTCTGGATGTTCACATAAACTTCAGACAACAAACACACCCATTGAGAGAGAACCTTCATGCGCCCTCCCTGGCGACTCCCTCGGACGCCCTGCCATCAGGGGCGTGGAGTCAGCAGTGGAGCGGGCAGCGGGGAGGGCGCTGTGGCCACAGCTATTGGCCCGTTGTCCCTGGCAAGACAGCCCAGGAGGGAGCTCACCATGGCAGAGTCTGGGGCTCTGGATCTGCAGAGAACTTCCCCACCCCTGGGCTGTCTTCTCTGCACAGCATGTTCCCAAGGGCTCGGCAGCTGCCAGCCGGGCACTGTGATGGGCGGGTGGAGGATCCTGGCTCCTGTCTGGACTCACTCTTTGCCACCGTCGCCCAGCTCGGGCCAGACAGGAGCCAGCGTGGGCAGGTCAGGTAAACGCTGGGAGTGTGAGTGCCACCCTCCCGTGGCGTTGCTGAGGACACCCTGGCTCCTTCACCAGTGAAGGGTGGGGTCCCCTCCCCCCTCCCCCTCCCCCCTCACCCCTTCCCCTTCCCTTTACCCACCTCCCCCATGTAGGAAGTCACTGGTCCTCCCAGCCATGGGGGGAGGTCATCACTTACCAGCTGAGGACACCCAGCCGCCTGAGGCTGCCCTGGTGAGCAGGTGGCCCGGCTGCATATGGCATCCCTGTACCACTTCATCAGCCCCTGCAGGGCTTATACGCTGATGGGGGAGGCAGCCAGGGTGGGGAGAAGGCGGGGGAGGGGGGGAGGGCAAGACCCCAGGGACAAGAGGGTGGAGAGCTGGCTGCCCCTCTAGTCTGGCTCCTGCCCCTGCAACACCCCCTCCCGCCAGCATGGGCAGTGGAGCCAGGCCTGTGGACACCAAGCACAAGCCCAGGGCTAACTCGTGGCAGGCACATGGGCCCACCCACACGTGACCCTGGACAGTCCCTCTCAGCCTCAGTTTTCTCCTCTGATACATGGGCAATGGGGGCCGGCATGAGGAGGGGAATGAGGGTGTCAGGTAGAGCAGGTGGCGGCCACAGAGGGACACAGAGGCGGGTGACTGCCGGGCCACCAGGGTGAGGAGACAGGGAGACGGGGTCTCCCAGGTGGCAGGGGCCAACCCCTCCCTGACCTTCCTGACCTCCAGATTGTGGCCCAGAAGAAGGTGACCCGACCACTGTTGCTGAAGTTCGGCAGGAATGCGGGCAAGTCCACCATCACGGTGAGTCCGCCCTCCTTCCTGCTTGGCCCTGCCCTTCAGACCTGTGCCGCCCTTGCCGATGACCCTGCCCTCGTCGTGACCCCGCCCTCGCCCTGGCTCTGAGGGTCCTGGGGGAAGATGAGAGCGAGGCCAGGGCTGCACTGCGGACTGGGGAGGTTCTCTCAGCAGCCGCAGTCGGTCAGGAAGGCGGGCGAGCAGCTGTGGCCTCGCTGCAGGTGGTAGCTGAGGACATCTCCACCAACAACGGGTACGTGGAACTCTCCTTCCGGGCCCAGAAGCTGGATGACAAGGTGCGTGTGGGGGGCCCACCTGGAGGCTGGGCTGCAGGGGGTGAGAGGACCCCAGCCCAGCATGGGCCCTGCCTCCGGGCCTCCGCCCCGCGGATGAGGCCCAGGACAGACTGGCCTCGAAGACACAGGGACGTGTCCCAGGAGCAGCACCTGGGGTCACGTGGGGGGTGGCCAGCAGTGGCGTTTCTGTCATGGCTGCCAGTCCCAGGCATCCTTTCTGCGCCTCAGGGAGAGGCCAAGGGGAGCAGGTGGTGGCGGCTGGAGGTGCGCAGCCGAGGCCAGAAGTACAGCCAGGCTGCTGGGGGCCCGCAAGGGCTCTAGAGCAGAGGTTCCCAGTGGGCACAGGGGGGCAGGTGGACCTTTAAGGGAGACAATTCGAGAATGAGTTTTGAACAGTGAATCTTGCATTTCTATGGCTCTAGGGGCCTCACACAGTCTATTAATATGTATTGTGACATGTTTATGCCTTTCGGTTCTCTATCATACGTTTTGAAATTTTATTTGCTATTTTTTCCTATCACTTTGTATTATTATTTTTTAAACAATTTCTTAGTTATTTTCTCCCCAGAACTTCAGCTTCCCCTCGTTCTTTTATTTTTCTCTTTCGTGGATGCCATGTTCTTTGGAAGCTTGTTTAGACCAAGTTAGTGACTAGGAGTTTCCTTTTTGTATAAGAATTCCATGTCCCGGGGGTGGAGGAGGGGGAGGGGGAGGCATCAGGATGCTAGAGATGCTCAGGTGGGGTGTGGCCAAAACAAGGTTGAGAACCACTGCTCAGAGGGCAGGGCAAGGCCACAGGCATCTGGGACACCCTTCCTCGGAGGCTGAGGAGACAGAAGTCTGGGGGTGAAGGTGCAGGCAGGGCGAGGCAGAGAGGGCTGGGCCTGGGCTGGCTGCACCCCACACCCTGCTGCTCCCCAGGACATCTTCAGCAAGTCGGACCCCTTCCTGGAGCTGTACCGGGTCAACGATGACCAGAGTGAGCAGCTGGTGTACCGGACGGAGGTGAGGGCCCTGCTGCGCCCACGTCTGCAGGCACGGGGATGGAAGGACAGCTGAGCCGTCACTCCCCTGCGTCCCCTGAACCCCAACACCTTCCATCCCCTGTGAACAGGGGCCTGGCGGGTGGGCGTGGGGCCCGGTGAGAGAATGTAGGGGTTGTTCTGTTGCTGGGCCCTGCAGGTGACAGTGGTGAGGTGCATTGTCTTTCTAGATAAATTAATTTCAGCTTTTTAAAATTATTGGTCTCAGAGAGGAAGGGAGAGGGAGAGAGGGAGAGAAACATCAATGATGAGAGAGAATGATGGACCGGCTGCCTCCTGCAGGCCCCTCACTGGGGATTGAGCCCGCCACCCTGGCCTGTGCCCTTGCCGTGGAATTGAACCGTGACCTCCACAGGTCAGTGCTCACCCTGCTGAGCCACTAGCCGGGCCAATTCCAGCTTTTACAACAGAATCTATTCAGGAAGAGGAGCAGATGGACCAGGGACATGGCGTAGGGGATGAAGGTGTTTCCCAACGGGATGGGGCCCCGAGACTCAGCTCTGGGCCTGAGTCGGCTCCCCCTCCCGGGACCCCCAGGTGGTGAAGAACAACCTGAGCCCCATGTGGGAGCCCTTCAAAGTGTCGCTGAACTCCCTGTGCAGCTGTGAGGAGACCAGGCCTCTGAAGGTGCAGACGTCCTCGGGCAGGCCGGCAGAGGGGAGGGGCAGGCACTAGGAGGGGCCCCGGGGCAGGAAGCTGAGGGGCCTGGGTCCGCAGTGCCTGGTCTGGGACCATGACTCCCGCGGGAAACACGACTTCATCGGAGAGTTCACCACCACCTTCGCGGAGATGCAGAGGGCCTTTGCCGAGGACCAGGTGAGCGGGCCCTTCCAGTCACTGAGGCTCCGGAGATGGGGTCCTGACCCAGCGTCAAGGGGCCGCTGGCAGCAGCAGCCCCAGGAAGCAGGTGGGCGCAGCCCTGCGTCCCAGGTCCTCCAGGAGAGGCCAACAGTGACTTGCTGCATCTGCCGGGAGCACAGGCAGGACAGTTGGGGAACCACGGCCAGGGCTCCCTGGGTGGGTATTGGTCCTGGCACTCCGGGTGGGGGTCTCTGCCTGTCCCTGTGCCCCAGGCCCAGTGGGAATGTGTGAACGCCAAGTACAAGCAGAAGAGGCGTCATTACAGGAACTCAGGGCTGGTCATCCTGGCCGACCTGAAGGTGAGCGCAGCCCCTGCCCGCAGCCCCGCCCACCTGCCAAGCGAGGGGCAGCCCCACCCCCGAAGCCCCCACTGTCAGATAGACCCTCAGGGCCTTGGTGGTGCCTGGTGCTCCTCAATATGTGGGGGAAGTGGGTGGGGTGGAGGGGAGGGCGAGACTGAAGGAAAACAGGAGCAGGTGCTAGGCACTCAGGGGGACCACCCTGCCCGCCTGCCGCCCACCCCGCAGCCCCAGCCTCAGGTTCCAGGGGGTGGGTGTCCCGGGCAGGCCCTGCTGACCCCACTGCCTGGAAGTTCTCCAGGGTTTACTCCTTCCTGGACTACATCATGGGCGGCTGCCAGATCCACTTCACGGTGAGTCCACAGGACCCCCAGGGTCCCCTCCTCCCAGCCAGCCAGGTGCGCCCCACTGGGCGGGAGTCAGCACCCAGGCCCCGAGGCTCCCGCTGGCCCCTCCCCACCTGGACGTGGCTCTGAGTCAGTCTGGCACCCAGGACACACATGGGACAGCGAAGCTTCCTGCTGGGCCTGGAGGCCTCTCCCAGGAGCTCAGTCTTTCTGGGCCTTTTCCTGGGGGTCCCCTCGCTGTGCAGGGGAACCGGGCACCTGGGGGGATGGACGCAGCCAGGACTCACCCCCAACGAAAACAGAGGAGCAGATGCTACACATGAGGAGAGGACACAGGGCCATTGACTCAGAGTCACAGCACTGGCGGGTGGGGCCCTGCAGAGCCCAGTTCCTTCCTCCTCTCCCTCCAGTCCCCATCCCATCGCTTTGCTGACAGACCCAGACGCACCTGAGGGTGTGATTGGGCCAGCGCGTGGGCCCGTAGCGGGGCAGGCTCCTGGCAAGGGTGGCGGAGAGGTAGCAGCTGAGAGGTGCCTGGTTCTGGCCCAGCCCTTCCCACGGCCTGGCCCACCAGTCCAACCAAGGTGGCTCTGGGTGCAGGAGGCACCGACTGGTGTCCCCTTAGGGCCCCTCCCAAGGCCCCGGGAGCCGCTCCGAGATGCCCCTGGCTGAGTGGCTCCCCGAGCCTCCGTTTCCCGTACTGTCAAATGGGTGCAGGAGCCATCCCAGGCCAGGTGGGAAAGGGGCTCCGGGATCCTCGGGGGTCCCCACAGGTGGCCATCGACTTCACGGCCTCCAACGGGGACCCCCGGAACAGCTGCTCCCTGCACTACATCAGCCCCTTCCAGCCCAACGAGTACCTGCAGGCCCTGGTGGCCGTGGGCGAGGTCTGCCAGGACTACGACAGGTGCGTCCTCTGGCCTCCAGCTCCGGCTCTGGCTCCGGCTCCGGCCTGGGCCAGGGGATGGGCATCACTGACGTGTCCACCCATCAGAGCAGCCCCCCAGGCCAGGCATGCATGGGCCATGGTCGGTAACAGTGGGTGGGCTGGCTCCACGTGGCACATCCCAGGTGGAGCAGGGTCAGAGACAGTGTGTCCATGAGGGAGGGCCTTCACCACAGGGTCCCATTCACCCTCACACAGACACCAGGGCTGGGGTCTGTGTCCACTTCACAGAGCAGTAAACTGAGGCCATAGAGGGGCAAGCTCTTGTCTAGGGGTCCAGCGGGCAGGAAGCCAACCTTCACCAGGGTCAGGCTGCCTCCCCAGCAGGTGCCAGGCCTGAGCAGCAGTGAGAAGAGGGGGCCTCGGTGGCTGTGTCCCCACCTGCCTGCACCATGCCTCAGTTTCCCTGGGTTGGCACAGGGCCTGGCAGGGGTGTCACAGAGTTCTGTGAGCCCACTCCCACCCCAGGAACCAGGAGCCCTGGGTGACGGGCCCTCTCTCTTCCAGTGACAAGAGGTTCTCTGCTCTGGGGTTTGGAGCCCGGATCCCTCCCAAGTTTGAGGTAGGACAGCCTGGGGCCGGGCCCTGGGCATCTCCCTCTGTGCCGCTCCTGGCAGAGGGCCCCTGACCATGCTGGGTCCTGGGACCCTTGGCTACTGCCCTTCCACTGGGCACCGCTGCCATGTGACAGGCCGGGGACCCTGTCCCCCCAGCCAGAAGGGCTGACCTTTGACCTCTGGAGGCCCGGAGACGGGAGACGTCAGCCTAGAATCTTCTACTTACAAAGAACAGTCCGACTGCTTAGACAGAAAACCATGGTGGGCGGGGGGGGGGGGGGGGGGGCTGGTATTTTTTAAAATATATTTTTATTGATTTCAGAGAGGAGGGGAGAGGGAGGGAGATATAGAAGCATCAGTGATGAGAGTCACAGGTCAGCTGCCTCCTGCATGCCTCGTACTAGTGACTGGGAATCGAATGTGACCTCCTGGTTCATAGGTCGACGCTCACCCACTGACCACGCCAGCCGTCTGGGCTGCACTGATGGAACTGGAAATGCCAGTCGGGCACTCAGGTCCCGCTGGGTCCAGGGGCTGGAGTGGTGACCAGGACCTGTCTGTCTGCCTCCCAGTTGGAGAGGTCGCAGGGGCCCAAGGAGGGCAGGCAGCCGACGGGTCCCTTCTGTGTCCACTCAGGTGTCCCATGACTTTGCCATCAATTTCAACCCTGAGGACGACGAGTGTGAAGGTAGGAGCCCAAGAGGCGGGGGGCGCGGCGGCCAAGGGCAGGACTCACCGCCTCCCCCGCAGGAATCCAGGGCGTGGTGGAGGCCTACCGCAACTGCCTGCCCCGCGTCCAGCTCTACGGCCCCACCAACGTGGCGCCCGTCATCTCCAAGGTGGCTCGCGTGGCTGCCGCCGAGGAGCACACCAGGGAGGCCTCTGTAAGTACCTGGGCAGCGGCTCAGTGGGGACCGGGTGCCTGAGGAGGTGTGGGTGCCATGGGGAGACAAGGATCAGCTGTGTGAGGGCGGGGGGCAGTGCAAAGGTCGTCTTCTTTTTTAAAATATTTATTGATTTCAGAGCATAAGGGAGAGAGAGAAACATCCATGGTGAGAGAGAACCATGGACTGGCTGCCTCCTGCACGTCCCCCAATGGGGATGGAGCCCGCAACCCAGGCCTGTGCCCTGACCGGGAATCGAACCGTGACCTCCTGGTTCACAGGTTGATGCTCAGCCCCCCATCTGCAAGGGGGTCACCCCGGCATTGCTGGGGGTGAAGACGGGTGACATGGGTGTGTGTGCAGGGCACAGGCTCGGACTCACTGGTTCTCGCGTGCATATTATGCTTCAGCAAAGACACCCCAGAAAGACCTGAAAACCACAGCAAAGGGGTGTCTTGCAGTCACTCCCAGGCCACTTGAGGGATCTTTCAGGGGACTGCCTCCCCCCCTCGTCATGCCCCCAAGTCCACCAACCAGTCTCCCTGCGTCCCCAGCGATACTACATCCTTCTGATCCTGACGGACGGCGTGGTGACGGACATGGCGGACACACGGGAGGCCATCGTGCGCGCCTCCCACCTGCCCATGTCCATCATCATCGTGGGCGTGGGCAATGCCGACTTCACGGACATGCAGGTCCTGGACGGGGACGACGGCATCCTGCGCTCCCCGCGGGGCGAGCCCGCGCTCCGGGACATCGTCCAGTTCGTGCCTTTCCGGGAGCTCAAGAACGTGAGTGCTCAGGACAGGATGGGGGTTCAAGGGCCCGGCCCCGAGGCACCCCCGTCCCAGGAAGGGCGGCAGGTCCCACTCAGGCGGGGCCGGGAGAGACAGGCGCCGAGTGGACGGAGCCCAAGCCTGTCTCCTCTCCCCATCCTGAGTGGGACCTGCACCACTTCAATCCCCTGAAACCCTGTCTGTTGTGAAAATGTCAAAGCTACGCCTGGGAGGGCCCTGCCCATGGCCGTGAGCCCACACGAATACACAAGAGGCTGCCTTGCCGCCCGCCCACCTGCCCGGGGCCACGTTCTCTCCTCTCCGTGGCTGGCAAGCTGGAGCCCACTGACCCAGGGGAGGGTCACGGGAGCATATGCGCCACTCGAGGCAGGAGCCCCGAGCCCATCAGCTGTCACTTGAGGTGTGGGGCACCACGGTCTCCTGTTTCAGGGTCTGCCTGCCTATCGGAGGCTCACCTGGCCACCAGGTGAATCCCGACTGGGGTCCCCTCAGTGGCTTCCACACCAGGTGACAGGCAAGGCTCAGGAGGATGAGGCTGGGGACTAAGGAGCAGGAAGGCCCCCTGTAAGCAGGTGTCCCCGCCCCGCAGGCCTCCCCCGCAGCGCTGGCCAAGTGCGTGCTGGCTGAGGTGCCCAAGCAGGTGGTGGAGTATTACAGCCACAAGGAGCTGCCGCCTCCAGGCCTCGGCGCCCCATGAGGACCCCAGGGAAGGGCGTAGCCAGGGGTGCCTCCCGTCTCAGCACCCTTGGGGTCCCTTAAACTCCCCCGACTTTCTAGAAGCCTCCTATCCCCCAACTACCCAGGCCCACGCATCCTCTGGGACCCCCAAGGTTGAAGGGGTAGAGGCTGGCGGCAGCCCCCATAGCCAGCCCAGTCCAGGAGGGACTGGGGGAGTCACAGTGCAGCCGACCTTCGTGGGGAGGGGCCAGCAGGCAGCAGAAGACGGTGCCCCAGGCCCCGATGGTCAGCCCTGCCTCCTACTGTCCCTTTCCTGGCCCTGCTCTTAGGGCCCTGCCTCAGCACCTCCGCTGGGCTTAGGTGCAATAAAATGTCACCTTTTCCTGGCAGCAGTTTGTGCATTTACTGCCCCTGACCCCGTCCACCCACTCCTCACCCCTGCAGCTGAGACTGCCCCCCTACAGGAGGGTGGGGCAGGGAGAACCTGCGCCTCAGCCCTCACTCTGGGACAGGGAATCTCCTAGACTCAGGCTCACTGGGTCCTGCCTGGACTGGATGACAGGTCCTTCCAGGAATGCAAGGGTGTCAGGAGGCTGCACCAGGGAAGGCCAGAGGGTGCAATGGCTGCCCAACCTCTAAATGACGCCCCCCCCCCAGGGTGGGAAGGGGCTGCCAGCCAGGGTTTCCATGACTTCAGCCTGCACTTGGCTCTATGGGGACCTACTGCGCGTTGCAGACTCTGCTCTGAGGGGAGAGGTGGGAAGGAGCGGATTCCAATCAAGATTTCCCCTAAATTATCTCATCTGGAAGAAGCAAACTGTCCTGACCCTGAGTCCAGGTCCACCACCTCCACCCTCCACCTGTCCACCCACCATCCATTCACTGTCCATCCACCCATCATCCATCCACCATCTACCATCCATTCATCATCCACCATCCACCATCCACCCCTCCATCCACCATCCACCCCTCCATCCACCATCCACCCCTCCATCCACCATCCATCCCTCCATCCACCCATCATCTACCCACCCATCTATCCATCCACCATCCATCCCTCCATCATCTACCATCCACCCATAAATTTATCCATCCATCCATTCATCACTCTTCTATCCATTCATCCCCCTACCCCTCTCCCTCACTCACTCCATCCATCCATCCATCATCCATCCATCTACTCTGGGAGCCTATTTTTAGCTCCTGATTCATCTCCTGTTAAGCAGGGATGATGGGCATTGCCATGGTAACCTGGCTACACTGACATTTGGAAGGGTGATATTGGTCTATTTGGCAGTGAAGAGGACATCAGAGAGGCCACTTCACCTTGCACGTGTGGGAGGTGCAGGGTGGGTGGGGGAGGTTGTGGGTCTCAAGGTGGGAGGGCAGGTGTCAGCCTGGGCCTGACCCAGACGCTGAGGCCTGTATCATAGGCCTTTGGTCTCAGCAGCAGGAAGCTTCGAACAGGTCCTGGGCTCCACTCAGGGACAGAGCTACAAGGTTGATCAGTTGAAAACTGGGGGAGGTAGAGGGCACAAGGGGTCAGCTGAGAAAAGTGGGGGGATCACCTGGCTCAAGGCAGCGGTGGCCCAGGGAGCAGCCCTCGAGCAGACCAGGGAGCCCTAAGAACTGGGTGTGGCAGAGGTATCTCCCAGAGCTGTGGCCTCAGGGAGTGTAGCCACTCTCAGGACCCAAGAAGCAGACAGAGGGCAGAGGCTAAAACCCTAGAGAGCAGCTGGGGCAGCCCACAGAGGACGCCCCCCACCCCACAGCCAGGACAGTGGAAGACAGCAGGGGCAGTGGCCATGGGGCCTGGCCATAGGCAGGTGTGTGAGAGGTGGCTGGCAGGAGGTAGGGTCAGGTCAGAGTCCACAGCTCAGCTGCAAGGATGCCCAGCCTGCCTCTGCCCGGAGTCACATAAAACAATAAATGGTGACAGGCCCTGGGTTGGGAGGATGCCCACCTCCTTCTTAACAGCAGCCCAGTTTTCAAGGGACCCCCTTGATCACCTCTCAGATCCATGTATTTCCTGGACCCTGGACCCAGGCCTGGCCAATCAGAGAGCATACTGTCCCCTGGCCACACTGATTGGCTCAGGGTGGTCATGTGACCTGAGCCGGCCAATGAGACTCTGTCCTGGGACTTTTGTTGACCTTTAAGTTTTCCTCTGATTGCTGAGACGGTGGGTTGCGAGCCAGGAGCTTCAGTGACCACAGCCACCAAGGGCAGACCCTCCGGAGAATGAAGCCACATGGGGGCAAGCGGACCAGAGAGAAAGGGCCCCCGAATCCGGCTCCTGAGCCAAGACTCTCCTGCAAAGGGAGCCCTGAGCTCCCTTTCACTGGGGGTGGGTTTCTCTCTGACCTTCCTCACCTGTCACACGGGGGTCCGGCAGCTTTACATCACAGGCCCCAAATCCTTGGCCACCCCTCCCACAGAGAAGTGGGGTGAATATTCCTTCTCCTTAATCCAGGCCGACAGGGTCCTGTGGGACCTCAAGGTTTGGTCATGAAAGGCTACTGCTTCTTGCCCACTGGAGACACCGGCTCTTGGGACCGAGGCCAAGTTGCCAGGAGCCCCCAAGCAGCCGGGGAGAGGGGACTGAGTCCCCACCGACAGCCAGCACCCACTCCTGGCTGCAGGAGTGTACCACAGTGACCTCCTGCCTGCTGACCCCTTCCCGGAACCTCAGGAGAGACTCTGAGCCAGAACCACCCAGCTGGTCCCTCCTGTGTTCCCGAGGCCACCGTGCTTGTTGTGCTTGAAGCCAACACATTTCCATGTGATTTTTTAAATTTTTTTTATTAATTTCAGAGAGGAAGGGAGAGAGAGATATAGAAACAAAACCAAATGATGACGATGATGAGAGAGAATCATGGACTAGCTGCCTCCTGCACGCCCACCACTGGGGATTAAGCCCGCAACCCAGGTATGTGCCCTGGCTGGGAAGAGAACCATGACCTCCTGGTTCATAGGTCGACGCTCACCCACTGAGCCACTCCACCTGGCTGGTGTGACTTTTTGCACAGCAGCAGGCGACTGCTACGCCCTCCTCACAGGGGTCTTGCGAGGACTGGGGGGGAGGGGGTGCACAGGGCCTGCTTGTTCGATAAAGATCACTTTCTCAAAGCAAGGCCTCTCGCTTGTGCCGTGGGAAGAGTGTGCCAAAGCCCCGTCTCTGACTGTGACAGTCGATGCCTCCTCTGCGGGGGAGCAGGGACTACGGGTCCACATCCCACCCCCGGGCCCCCTGCCATCCTCGGCGTCAGCCGTGGGCTGGAGGAAGCAGGAACAGGGGCAGCTTGGCACCAAGGCTGTTGTTCTGCTGCTGCCGAGAGGAAGCGCGAGAGGAAATTGTGACTAAGTGCCTGTAATTGGTGCGGGGGCGCAGGCTGCCAGACGCAGGGCCCTGGCCCTGGCACAGGGAAGAGGGGGGTCCTCCTGGCTCTGCCCCGCTGCCTGCACTGGTGTTGCCCCTGAGTGAGGGCAACAGGACCCTTGCCCGAGGGGACCCACACTCATCCCCATCCAGGTCTGCAGCGCCCCCCGACCCCCCCTCGTGTGAACACGTCTCCTGCTAGAGCTCTCGCCAAGCTTGGCTCAAACATCAGTGCATTGAATTCTCACAACAAGCTCATGTGGCCGCCCACTGCGAGCGCATTTCACTCAGAAACTGAAGCTGCCTGGCCCGGGATCCAGCTGGGAGGGCGGGCGGCGTCTGGGGCTGGTTCCCAGGACTCAGGCCTGGAGCCTGCAGGCCTTGGCCGTGCGTGTGTATACGTGGGGTGGGGGTCTTTGTCCTCAGTGGCTTTACTGCAGCCTGTTTCCAACCCCCCTGGCCTCCCCAGGGCGGCCACAATCACCCCCTTCGCATGGCTCACTATCCAGATCCTGGGAGTCGGCCGGACCACGGTGTGCGGGCCCACGGCCACGGTGGGTGTCATCGGGCCAAGGGCAGGAGCACTGCCCTCCTCTCGCTCTGTCCCCTCCTCCCTGGTCCCGGGGTCGTTTTTGGTTTTGTTTTTTAAATATTTTTATTGATTTCAGAGAAAGGAGAGGGAGAGAGAGATAGAAACATCAATGATGAGAGAGAATCATCATCACCTGCCTCCTGCACGCCCCACACTGGGAATCGAGCCCACAGTTGGGCCTGGGCCTGGGCCTGAACTCCTGGTTCCCGGGTCGACGCTCCACCATGGAGCCGCGCGGCTGGGCCCCACATTGCTGTGTAAATGGGCTTCTCCTTGCTTCCTAGTTGTGTTTCCCGAATCCTGGTTTGGGAGTCCCATGCTTGGGAGTCTGGGCTGCACATGTTTCAGAGCTGGACACGGATCCACACGCCAACTGCCACCTGTCCCACACAAGGACGTCAGGACACTAAGTCTGATCTCCCCTCCCATGTGTGTCAGGGATCCCAGCTGCCGTGTGGTTATTACTGGTTCTGTGTCTCGCTCACCTCGGTCGCACCCGTCTCCTCCCTGAGCACCATGACCCTCGCCCAGGAAAGGCGAGGCACCAGCTGGCGCCCTGGACCCCGGCCTGCCCAGCTGCTGCCTAGCAATTCCCTCCAATCTGCTGGCATGGTGCCCGGCTCACCACTGACCCCGAGGGGGGGCGCTCTGCTCTTACTGACCACGCTGCACAGGAGCTGGGCTGCTGGAGCCCCCAGTGGCCTGCACAACCTCGCCCAGGGCCGCAGGCTGGTCCCAGGGGCTGCACCGGGTGGTCCTCTGATTCCCGGGCTGCGGGAAGCACAATGACACCTGTTCCCACAGTGGCTCAGGGGCAACCCCATGCCCACCAGGACCACAGAGGTGACCCGTCCTGTGCACACCCCCCCCACCATCAACAGCAACCTTCCTACTGACCGGCTCTGCGAGGAAGTGACACGCTGGCTCAAGCCATGTTCAGAGGCCGTGGGGAGGCTCCCTGGGATCCTGCCTGCACGCAAACCCTCACAGCGTCTGAACTGAGAGCATCGGCCTCAGGGCCGAGCAGCCTGAACTCCAAACGGCTGCTTGCAAGGCAAACAGGGAACCGAACACCAAACAGTCTCTAGAAGTAGGAATACCGTGTGCAGCTAAGAAAAAAACGCAGCTCATTCGTGCCCAGAGTCGGTCCCTCCCTCTGTCCATGTGACTGCTCCCCTTCCTGGCTCAGGCACCCCTCGCCTGCACCCCCAGTCGGAACAGCATTGGGGTGTGTCCTGAATCAGTGCTTCCCGAGTAGCTATCCTTTTCTATCTGAAACGAACGCTTGTTGCCTCTCACTGGCTTTTTATTTTTGGGTTCACACCATGTGCCTATGAAAGTCCAGGGCGTTTGTGGGTGAGCAGACACACTGGGGAGGGGGTGGAGGGTCTGTTGGTGGGAGCAGGGGAGGGCGTTTGCAGCGGCGGAAAGGCCCGGACAGGAGGGTTTTGTTGCCAAGGAGATTGCTGGGGGCTCCAGGGAGCCGCAAAGGCATGGCTGGTGCCTGAAATCGCCGTGACAAACTCGGCCCTGTTTTTTGTTTTGTGTGTGTGTGTGACTGTGTGTGTGTTTTTTTAAATATATTTTTATTGATTTCAGAGAGAGGAAGGAGAGGGAGAGACAGAAACATTAGTGATGACAGAGAATCATTGATTGGCTGCCTCCTGACACCCCACAGTGGGGATCGAGCCCGCAACCTGGGCACAAGTCCTGACTGGGAATGGAACTCTGACCTCCTGGTTCATAGGTCGACGCTCAACCACTGGGCCATGCCGGCCGGGCAGACCCAGTCCTATCTTAAAGGTCCTGCTATCACACAGCACAGGACAAAGGCCGTGGGCAGCTATGCCAAGGGCCTCAGAATCTACTCCCCACTGTCAAGGAGGGAATGAGTCCCGGGCAGGTGAATGGCAGTGGGCACCCCACCAAGCCACAGTCTCGCACCTGACTTCGGGGGGTCACCTTGAGGACACCTATGTCCTGGAACCAGACTGTCCACATGTCCTGCAGGCACCCCTGTGCGCAGGTGACCTGGACAGAGCTGGTCCATGTGCTCATGCTGGCGGCCACCGGGCAGGGGGCAGAGTGAGTGGAGGGGACCGGTTAGCCTGGCCAGGGGCCTGCACCAGCCCAGCGGGACCCACAGTGGATGTTACACAGGCTCTTCGCTGGATCAGAGAGAGGGGCACACCCTGTACTCCTGTCCCCACCCGACCCCAGCCAGGCCCCCTGCGCCCGCTTCTCTTCTCAGAAGGCATTGAGTTCGGCCTGTAGAGACCTGAGCAAACACCACCTGGTTCCTAACAGCTCAAGCCGCCTCCCTGGAATGGCCCAGTCCCCTGAGGTCTGCACTGCCCAGGGCTTGGCTGCTGCCCCAGCCATACCTGAGGGCAGGCCGTCCCTGGGGAAGGCAGGGGCCTGGCTGGGAAAAGAGCCAGTTAGCACCCCCAGATGGGCTTCACAGGGACCCAGATCCCCTCTGTGTGTGTGTGTGTGTGTGTGTGTGTGTGTGTGTGTGTGTGTGAACTTCAGAGAGGGAGAGAGAAACATCAATGATGCCCCCACTAGGGCATGTGCCCTGACTGGAATCAAACCCTGACCTCATGTTCATAGCTCGATGCTCAACCAATGGGCCACACCGCTGGGCCCAGACTTCCTTTCTGATGCGATAATGTTAAATTTTTTATTGAATTTCCTGGAGACACATTCAGGACTTCCTCACCTCCCACCCCCAGGGGAAGGGGGAGGCCTGCATGGACGTCCATAGGGAGGACACCCCTCGGCGGCGGGTGGGGGGGTCCCAGGCCGACATATGCCTGCACAGGCACCTCCACTGGGCACAGGAGATGCCTGTCTGTCCTCAGGCGGCAGCGACCAGCCGTGTGGAGAGAGGGAGAGCAGGCAGGCAGTCACGTCCTCCTGCCCTCCAGGCCCCGCACACCCGCAGGCACCGCCCGAACACCTGCTCCAGGGCCCCTGCTCGCTGGGCACAGAGGGTGGACGGCACCAGGCAGCTCTGGAGGAGGCAAGCGTGGCCGCAGGGCAAGTTTGTTTGTTCAATTGCTTTCCTTTTGTCCCCAGGGTGCTGTGGTCAGATTTGACCTTTTATCTCTGATCCTTCCTGCAGGACCTGAGGACCGAGGGATGGGTCACCTGCGGCCTCCCTCCTCCTTCGAAGAGAAGGGCTGTGAGCCAGCTGAGTGGCCCAGGCTGTCCCCATGGGGTCTCCAGGGTAATTCTGGGCCCAGGAGGGACTTGCCCAAGTCGAGCACTTGCTGGTTCCTGGAAGAGGCAGGCTCAGGCCCAGCTCCCCATGCAAGGCTATAGGCTCTGGGCTCCGGGTTCTGGGCTCCAGGCTCTGGGTTCTGGGCTCTGGGTTCTGGGCTTTGGGTTCTGGGTTCTGGGCTCCAGGCTCTGGGCTCCGGGCTCTGCCTGTTTTTGCCGTTCGTCACAGCAGGAGGCTCATCAAGAATGCGCTGTGTCCCCTGCATTTCCTGCCGGGCGCCTCCAGGGAGAGCAGCTGGATGGAGTCTCCACCACAAACAGGGCAGATGAGGTCGGAGGGCGGTCACCTGCCAGCCAAGCTCGCTTCCAAGACAAACACACTCACCAAGTTCAAGTGCGAGCAGATTTTAATCAGTAATAACAACGCAGGCAGATAAGGAACCCAGCCCGCAGGGAACTCGGCGGTTTGCTCGGAGGTGACAGGGACCAGGGTGAACATGAGCGGACGACGGGCCGGAAGGAGAAAGTGACAGGGAGGGGGACGGGCCCTCCAAAACACATTCGCTGGCAAAACGCAGGTAAATGGGGTATGAAGAGGACTCTGAGCTACTGGTCAAGGTTCCCTGATGACAGGAGCCCAGGGCAGTGCTGGCCGCCGGCGCTGCTCCCTCTGCTGGTCGCTCCTCAGGACAGCACCCCCAACAGGAACCCTGAAACAATGTATACAGCTGGGCCCTGGCCGGTGGCTCAGTGGCTACAGCCTGGGCCCACACACCCGAGGGTCTCGGGTTCGATTCCGGTCAAGGGTACACACTTGGCTTGCAGTTTCGGACCCCCGCCCCGGTCAGGAGTGTGCAGGAGGCAGCCGATCGATGCTTCTCTCTCATCATTGATGTTTCTCTCTCTCTCTCTCCCTCTCCCTCTCCCTTCCTCTCTGAAATCAGTAGAACTCTATTTTAAAATAAATAAATAAAAATAGCCCTGGCTGGGGGGGGGGGCGGGTAAGGACAGAGTTGGGGGTGGGAACTGGGAGCTATGGGGGGGGGGGAGAGGAACAACTGTAATAATCTGAACAACAAAGATTTTTTAAAAAAAGAAATAAACGCACACAAAAAAATAGCCCTGGCTGGTTTGGCTCAGTGGATAGGGCGTCAGCCTGGGGACTGAAGGGTCCAGGTCTGACTCCGGTCAAGGGCATGCACCTTGGTTGCAGGCACATCCCCCAGTAGGATGTGTACAGGAAGCAGCTGATCGATGCTTCTGTCTCATCAATGTTCTAACTCTCTATCCCTCTTCCTTCCTCTCTGTAAAAAATCAATAAAATATTTTTTAATAAAAATAAATAAATAAAAATGTATGATTTGGGTCAAGTTTCTTAAGAGGCCAAAGAAGAGAAGAGTGACAGTTCCCCTGATTGGGGGGGGATAGTCTCTGACCTAAGGGCTCAGCCGAGCGTTTAATGGGGGGCAGGGTGGTGTCTGCCCTCCTCCCTCCCCTCCTCCCCTCCTCACCCCTCCTTCCCACACTCAGAGAACCAGGGCTTCTATGGGAGGAAGTGGGTATTGCCACCTTCCTGGGGACAGGCCTGAGAGAGGCACAGGTGGCTGGGGCGGGGCCAGAGCAGCTGGGAGGTCCTGGTGACAGGGCCCTGGCTGGGGACAAGCTTGCATCGCTGAGGCCACGGTGAGTAGGCTGGGGGTCAGTAGGCGAGGGGGGGGTGCTGCTACCCAGAGAGGTGCTGCCCGGAGGGGAGGTGGCCAAGCGCGGTGCCTGCCCCAGGAGCCCAGGTCAGCAGGCACAGCTGGAGACTGGCAGCTGGATCAGCTGGAACAGCTGGTTTCTAGGAGGTAAGAGCTGCTGCTAGCCCCCTGTTTGCAGAGGGGGAACCGAGGCTCAGAGTGCATCCATCTCACCTCGATGCCCATGTGGGGAGGGTGGGTCAGGCGGTGCTTCCGGGCCACGACCGGGAACTCAGGCTGGATGAGGGGCTGTAAAGGCATTATCAGGAGAGTAATCTGCTGATGCAGCGGGAGAACCTCGGAGCTTAAACTTCCGGGGACAGGACGTGACCCCACCCTCGGGGGCACCTCCGCCAGGGCCCTGAGTCACCCATGAGGCCCCCCCAAGAGCGGGGAGCCTGCAGCCCGGGCAGGACACGGAGGGCACTCGGAATTACCCACAGGTGTCCCGCACTCACCAACGCACCAAGGCCTACTGCAACCACAGACACGGAACCTCCCTCCCTGGGGCTGGTACAGAGCTGATAGGCAGCCAGAGGCGGCTCAGGGGCCCACACTCTGCCCCTGGGGCCCCGCACACCCCTCGTGGGGCGGCTCCTTCGCCCTTAGGACGGCGAGTCTGGTCTGGGGACAGCAGGCAGTGGGACAAGCCAAGCCGTCTGAGATGGAGGCAAAAACAAAACAGGGAGCAGCCCTCACAGCGGAGAGGTGGCCGGCCACAGGCCTCACCCAGCACAGTGAGGTGAGCCTGCAGCCAGGACGCGGTCCCTGTGTCCCCTCAGAGCCAGCAGTCACTCGGGGGGCTCCTTCCTGCCTTCCCTATGGGGCCCAGGTGCTGGCTCTGAACAGGAACATGTGGGGAATACAGTTTGGGGGACCCAGAGCCCCTGAGCCCCAGAATGGTGAAGCCACCGCTGTGCACTGTGCGGATATGAGTCCTTGACCTCTGACTTCTCCTGGGAGCCTCACCGCGGCCTGACCCTGGGCAGTGGCACGGTCCCCCTTCGGGCGTCTGGCCTGTTCCCTCACTCCCCATAACTCCAGTGTTTGCTTCCAAACCCCAGGGTGACACCTGGGGAAGCAGGAAGCGTGAGGAGCCATGTGAGGCAATTGGACAAGCAGCCTGTCTGCATCCCCACACTTCCTTCTGTCTCTGGTCCCATCTGGACTCCTGACCCCAAGGTGGGGTGGGGAGACGGGGTGGGAGCCAGCTGAGCAGTCGTGAATGGCGGGTTCAGAGGACCCAGAATCCGTGGGGAATCCCACAGCTGTGCGGGGGATGGGGTGGCCTGCCTGAGTCCTGGACTTTTTTTTGTTTTGTTTTGTTTTGTTTATATTTTTACTAGTGGCTCAGTCCACAAAATTCATGCAGGCAGGAGGGGTGTCCCTCAGCCCAGCTTGCACCCTCTCCAATCTGGGACCCCTCGGGGGATGTCCAACTGCTGGTTTAGGCCCGATCCATGTGAGATCAGGTCTAAACCAGCAGTCGGACATCCCTCTCGCAATCCAGGAACACTGGCTCCTAACCACTCACCTGCCTGCCTGCCTGATTGCCCCTAACCACTCTGATTGCCGGCCTGCTCACCCTCAACTGCCCCCCCTGCCAACCTGATCACCTCCAACTGTACCCCCTTCCAGCCTACTCGCCCCCAACTTCCCTCCCCTCCTGGCCTAATTGCCCCTAACCGCCTCTGCCTCAGCCCCATCACCAAGGTTTTCTCCAGGAGGACGTCCAGAAGGTCTGCCAGAAGGTCTCCTGGTCTAATTAGCATATTACCCTTTTATTAGTATAGATAGATTTCAGAGAGAGGAAGGGAGAGGGAGAGAGATAGAAACATCATTGGTGAGAGAGAATCCATGGATCGGCTGCCTCCTGCACTGGGGATGGAGCCCCCAACCCTGGCCTGTGCCCTGACCGGGAACCCAACCATGACCTCCTGGTTCCTAGGTTGGTGCTCAACCTCAGTGTTTAAGGTAATGACATTAAAAGTAGAATCTCTGTTCCCCACATCTGGCCCTCCCCCCTCCCTCAAAGATCAGACCCACGTCTGCCTGTCCCTAAATGGGAGTTTCACCAGGCCCGGCAGGAGGGTAGCCAGAATGTGGAGTCAGTTGCCCCACAGTCCAGGCCCCAGTCTGGGGCGCCTCGAGCACATGCAACCCTGGCCCCTCTGCTGGGCCGTGTCATCCTCATGTCCTGCCCTCAGCCAGCCCTGCCCAGGGCGAGGGTCAGAGCGAGGGTCGGGCGCCATGCAGGCGGCCCACACAGCCGCCAGTCTGTACTGGGATGCCCCTCCCTCGGAGCCCCTTCTCCTCCAGACTCGCCTCAGCTTCGAGGTGAGGGAACCCCCCAACCGCCCCCAGGGTGATCATTGTGTCCTCTTCCTCCCAAGTCTGGCATTTGAACCCCTCGTGGCAACAGTCCAACTGGGGACTGTCCCCCATTTAGAGACGGTGGCTGGCAG